>JAQGAA010000461.1:0-22435 GCA_034696425.1 Isotoma viridis
CTTGAATGTATTGGAGGCAGTTTTTGAGAGAGAGTTATGCGGTAGGTCAAGTTGGAATAGAGCAAATGTGAGTCGATTATTGAAGCGTTGTCGTGATAAATATTATAAATTACTTTTATTACATCAAATCAAATATGTGGCATATACAATAAGTCCCAGCTGACATTTCAGTGTCCATTTCCTCTAATAACACTTCTGCTCTAGTTAGCATAATTCTAGGCTCATAATCAGCTGAAATAGTCTCGTTTGTAATTCCTCCTGGTCCTGAACGACCTCGCGTACCGCGTGGAATGAACCTAGTAGAGTTTGAAGCCTCAACTGACAGTCCAGCAGTGTTCATTACCTCAATAAACCTTGCCGCTCTAGTTAGCATAGCGCTACGGTCAACTCCGGGTGGAATTGCTCCTGAACGACCTCGTGCATGTCGTGGCATGAAGCTTGAGGTACTCATTCTCGCAGTTTGCCTTGTAGCTGTTGGCCTAGCTGATGCTACAGGTTCTTCTAACAATTCCACTTCGTCCTCTTCCTCACTATTGGACTGCACAACCTCAGGACGACCATCTTCACCTACACGAATCGTAAAGGCATGAAGAGGATTTGCAGCATGGACATGGACGGTTTGCCAAGGAGTAGGAGTAGAAGCATGACGATGACTTTCCTCTTCAAAAATCCTTTCATTGAGTCGCAATGGCACATTTATAGTTGGACCTGTTGTTAAACGATTGTATCAACTATCAAAATTGCATTTTGTAAAATTCGTGTATAATTGGCAGCTGACTCACCTCCAAGCGGTCTGCTTGGTTGTGCTTGAGCTCTAGCAGCAGCTTCAGTCTCTTCCTCTCGTTCGGATTTCAACATTTCTCGTTTCTCACGTATATCTTGAGGTAGAAGGGCGTATAATTTATTGACTAAATTCTCGATTTCTACATGCTTAGCGTTAGCTCCTACAGCAACTGATGAGAATTTACGGCAGACTGGACAATACGGTTTCTGTCTTTTACATTGCGTAATGCAAAATTTGCAGAATGTATGTCCACACTCGATCACAGATGGCTGAAATTATGTTTTGGATTAATAGTAATTATTACTTTTATACATAACGCTGTGTGATGATTTGTGACGGTACTTACATTGATAAATATTTCATGGCAAACAGTACAGCTGAACTCATCTTCTAGAATTTTTTGAATCTTTTGAAGTAAGTCTTCTTCCAATAACTGAAATGCCTGAGAGTGCCGTTTGTCTTCCTTTTTCGCAAACTCGTTCTTGCTTTGAAGTTCCAATTTAAGGGAAATTTGATTTTGAACTAAAGCAACACATTTGTCTCGCAGAATATCCACGTCATTGCAATTCTGAATTTCTTCCAAAGTGATGGAAGGATCTGAAGGGCTTTGTTCATTTGTTGGGTTGAGTGGATCGCGTTTTTTGAGCATGTTCAAATCCAAAGTTATTTCTTCGGTTGAAAGGGATGATAGCTGTGGCGGTGGGTGATCCATTTTGTAGTATTTGTACGAACTAGGCAGAATACGAAGTTTTTTAAATTGTTTTCGCTTGAAATTGAAATTGAAATAGTAAATTCATTTGAGTTATTGAAAGCTAATTAATTATATGAATTGGCAGTGACAGCCTAGGAAGGAATTTACCTTCAACTTTTGACCTTTTAAGTAATTGATTCTTACATTTATTTGCACATTGAGGTTTTTATTCGAGTGCAGTCTCGCGTCCCTCTCTCCTCTTGTATCTTGTACTTTCAACTTTATTTTTTGTATCCAGCAGTGCAGTTGACAGTTGGAAGTGAAATCCTGTTTTCTCAGGAGAACAAGTAGTATTTTTGATTTTCAAATCAGTCTCTCTCTAAGCTAATCTGTGAACTGAAAGAAAATACGTGCGGTTTAAGTTAACAATGAACAACAACAAACAACAGTTATAATTAATGATGAATGAGTATGATGTATATGAGTAATGATTTTTTAATTTATGTTTTGTAATTTTGAATTTTGCATTCATTGCACATTTGTAGCTTGTACCTAATGTAATAGAACCTGTAATACAGATTGTTGTTTTACATTAGGTGTGGTGTTACCGACTAATTGCACATTCAACATTGTTGATTGTGTGAACTCTGTGCACCTACCTGAATGCACAGAATTGCATTTCTTTACATTTCACTTGCAAATGTGAAAGGTAAAATGCAAAATGTGAAATAAATGTATAAGATAAAAAAAATGAATGTTTACCATTTAAAAATTACTTTAAAACCGTAAAAACGGACTTTTTCGAAATAGAAAAGTGTCCAAGTCTCAGCAGCACATGTCTTTCTCTATTTTCCTTTTGCTATTGTGAAATATGACAAGTTATGAATTTCCCACTCTTTTGTATTCTTGGCTCAGGTTTTAGTCTGTCCTCTTCCATTGCCCCAAAAAGCTATATACAAAAGATGCATTTGCACAGTGAACTGAAAGTGATTCCTTTTTATGCGCAGAAAGCAGTTGACATTTTTGTGCTTTCAGATGCAAATATACGAAAATGGACTGAATAAAATGCATACAGTTTCCCTTTTCTATTAAAATCTAATGCTTATGAAATTATGAAATATGAAAAATAACTCACAAAATATACTTTCTTTGTTTTTGGTGTATTAGCTGTATTTAAACAATCATTTATTTCGTCAAATTTGAACACACGTCATGTACAAATTTGAAAAAGATAAAATAATACAATATTTAAATTCACGTCACTTATTTATGTTTATAGTGTTGTAATAACTATCTTGAAGTTCCCTTGCTTCAAATTAGTCTTTCCATCTGTCCATCCCATTCAAATTTTTAAAACATTTACCTTTCTTAAGTCCTAAGACATTTACTATTTCTTTTAAACAAAAAGTAACAAATATTATATAAAGCAAATGGTTTTTTTTTTTGTCTTTAATTTTAAAAAATGTGTTTGTAAATTTTTGTGTGTTCTTTTGGGATATATTTTTTAAGTTCAAAATCGAACTTTTATTCTATAATAAAGTTAGGAAAACAAAGGGATTCCTGGTGGTAAAAAGAAAATGTGCACAAATTTATAAATTATGTATTTTTTTAGGTTGCTTTTTAACTATAAGTTCAAGCAGCGAGTTGAGTCTTCCTCTCGTACGCTTCTACTACTATGCGCAAAAACGCTGAATGAATAAATTAGCATTAGCTTTGTTTAATTTAAATTAAATATTTATGGTATAGTGATGAAATGACTAAATTTACTAACTATTGTATAAAGCTCTTGCTCTTGAATTGAAATACAAAGTTAGAACAAAATGTTGATAATTTTAAGGAATTAAATTAATTGGTACGAATAAAATTGTATAGTTCACATTTAGAGACTCGTTTGGTGCAAGGTGCACGCACTGATAATAATTACATTTAGGAAGTCTTACAGAATCAGTTTTAACATTTGACTAATGAGATAATAACTATATAAGAACTATAATCGTAACATTTCTAAAGTAAACCAAAAATTATTAAAAGGTTCTGAATATAATGTTTCACGGGACTTGATATATTTTATGTTTCTTTAAAGGGAACAGTTTATTTTTTTTTGCAACTGCGCAACAACGGTATTATTTTTTTAACTTGGTTTTTTTTTCAGAACGTGCAATAACAACAATGACGACACGGGGCAGCGAAGTTTGTTTAGACGATGTATCGCTGCCAGCGTTGTTGCGTTGAGTGTTTTAATGTGAACGTGTTTATTTCGGTTGTGCGATGCGAAACGGGTTGATATTCTTGATATTTATAGTCGAATGTTTATACTCAGGGGTAAATGATCAGAGAAGCGGATCGTAATCTTCATCCTGGAAAGTGAAAATAGAAAAATTTATTTGAAAATTTACGAAACATGAAATTTATAAACAAAAATGATGTATAGTGTGACGAATGACGAACCATGGATGAAAGATCAGAATCATCATTAGGATTTGTGCGATCAGCGGAAGGATTCTCGGATGGTAAATCCTCAGGCAGCATGTCATTTAAGGATTCCATATCCTCTACACTGTGTGGAGGAGCAAGAGTGCTTGGAGTACTTGCGGAGGAGCTTGTCCCTTGAATTGGTTGGTGGGCGCCAGAAGCTCCGTGTCTAAACTGTCCCAGCATACGGCATCCCACTGATCCCACTGTTGTAATGCAACAGAATAATTCATTTTACATTAATAGTTAAACTCTAGGACACGGTTCGGGCTGGCAAGAGAATTCGTCGATTTTAATGTCTAATCTTGGAAATATCTTAAATTAGACAGCAGAGCCACTTCCGGCTTCACTCGATTTGAAATAATTCAAACTACAGATAAGTTTAACTTACAAAAGAGAACATCATCCGACTGCTGCTCTTGACCACTACCCTCACCCCCGTCTCTAGGCTGTTCAGGTTGAGATGCAGGAGGTTCCATGCCAATCCGGCCAAGCACCTCCATGTCAGCAAATACAAATTGAGCTCCATCCCCACTACCATTTCCATTATGATCTTCAACAATAATTCCAACTCGGTGTCGATTCAACTCAGAGTCCATGTTCGGTTCAAAGGAATCATTTCGAATAACGGAGACAGGTATGGGAGGAGGTAGTAGTGGTGGCCCTTGTGATCCTCCTTGTTGGGACGAGCCACTTCCTGCGACCCCACTACTACCACCACCAGTAGCACCTTGTGCAGTATCGGCTAAAAAAGTATTTTCGTTAGCAACTTGTCTTCTTAGAATTCTTGCAACCGCTCTATCAACGTTGGTAGCATTTTCAGCTGTTTCCAAAATTCTTGCTGTTGAATTCAAAATGGAAGCACGTCTGTCACTCTCGGTAGTCTCGGTCCCTTAAATTTGCATAAAAAATTCGAATGAATAATTTTTACATGAATGTTCATGAGTTTGAAAGATAACAGAAGAGCACAGAGTTTAAGGCTCGTTTTCAAAAAAACATGAAAGGATTTATTCTTATTTCTTTCTGAACTTGTACTAAAAATTGTATTTAATACTTACGTCGTCTCTCAAATCTCTCTGGAGGTGGTGCCAAATATGGAGAGCCGTATGATCCCGGAATTCCGTAATTCATATATCCCGCAGCTAAAGTACCACCCCTTGCTCCGTCAATACTTTCAGTAACAATTTGCAAAGGAGAAGGACGAGATGAAACAGGAGTAACAGAAACTCCAGTAGACCCTGAAGACGGAGTAGCAGAATCAGGTCGACCAATAACAGTGATTCTTCCACTAGTAGGATGTCTGTGATGAGGATGACGATGAAGTCTTTCATACGGACCAACTTGGAATAATCTATGAGTCCTAGGAGCTCCTACAACCATTGGAGGGACAGTGCATCTAGCAGTCCCTCCAACAGCCACACTTGGGCTTGAACTTTGACCTGTTCCACTAGATTGAGATGGTCCAGATGATGCAAGTTCACGCATACGCCTAGCAGCTCTGTTCTCAGTCTCCCTTCGGATATAAGCCGCAGTTGCAGCTGCACGACGACTTAGGATAACTTCAGGGTCGCCATCAATACCTCGTGGCTCTATGAAGGGGGCTACCCCGTGAACGTCACGAAGTGCCACTCGTCTTCGGCGAAGACTTTCGTACATTTCTGCTCGCCTTGCGTACAGTTGAGTTCTGTAGGTTCGATCTGCTGTTCGCCATGCTTCGATGTCTTCTCGTGCTATTCCTGGCATAGGGGGTACACTAGGAGTGGGTGGTGGTGCGGCGGCTGCTGCTGCTCGAGAAGCAGCGGTTTGAATAATCGCTTCTTGTCGATCACGGATTACTTGTTGACGTCTTTCACGTACTTCAGATGAGAATAGGGTGTACAGTTTGTTCACAAAGTTTTCCATTTCCACGTGCTTTGATTCTTCTCGGAGCCATTTGCGACAGATTGGGCAGTCGAATTTTTCACGTTTCCATTGCATGATGCAAAAGTTGCAGAAAGTGTGGCCACATCCTACTACTGTTGGCTGTAATGTAAATCAAGTAATTATATTAAACAAAGTCGAGTAAGAGTAAAGAACTAAATTTAGATCATTTGGTGGCCAAGTTTAAGGCTTATGAAAGCAATATGATATTAAACGCGATAAAAATGGTAATAAAAATTGTCACCTGAATGTAGATATCACTGCAAATGGAGCAACTGAACTCACTCTCCAGAACAACAATAACTTGCTTATAAATCTCTTCTTTCCTCGCAGCGTCCGCTTGAGCATTGACTTCCTCTTGTTGTTTATTTGACCCTTCGATTTCCATTGTCCTTTGAAGATCCATTATTCTTAGTTGAATCTGCATCATTTCTCGACTCTTGAATAATTGCGTGCACTTTTGTCTTAAGGTTTCGATATCGTCACAAGATTCAATTTCTTCTTTGGAGACTATGGTGCTGGTGTCTTTAGCGAAGGATGCCATGCTCTGGGCTATTTGTTGAACTTTTGAGGACAATGTGTCACTAGGGTCTACTGACATTCCACTCAAGAGGCTGCTGCTTGATGATGCTAATTTGTCAAGGAGTTGTGACGACGATGGTTTTGAAGTTGATGTGGATCCATTATTAGAAGAGTCCTCTCCTGCACCACTACAAGTAGTCGGATTATTGGTACGCTGTTGCTGCCTTTCATTGGTTCCACTAGGAGCGTCTACGCTGATGTCTTCCATTTAATTGAATAAGAAGCGTCTGGACTTTAAATATTCTGGAATAAGGAAAGAGAACATAGTTTTAAATAAATAGAGCAAAATTGATTGAAGTTGCCAGTGAATTAGTTTGTCAGTAGTGGAATTACAATTTTATTAAACTTCAACTTGTACAACTTGATTGTTGGTTGTGCAAACTTTAAAATGTAAATTCTTGGTATTTATTTATAAGAATTCCTTGAGTTCCTTCCTTACAGAAACGGAGCAATCAATTGAAAGAAATAGTGAAAAATCTGAATAATGTTATTCTATATTCTTGCTGAATTGATAAAAAACTCGAGTAAAGAGAGGGACTCTTACTATACAAAGAAGAAATCCCTATTTGCCTAAATAGAAGAAATATGTTTGCCAACCAATCCACTCTTGTGCCAACACACACTCTCACCTCACACATACAATAAAGGGCTCTTCATAAATATCATGTCCAAACTTAATTAATATAAATTTATTAATTACATTATAATTTCTTAAAGCACTTTTTATACATTAAGACATTCATTGTCTTTCTGAAATCAACTTAAAATCAAAATCTTATGCAAATCTTTGTTAATTAAGAATGAGAAGGATGATGTGAGTTCTGTAACGAGATTTGTTAATACATCTAAGGAATTCAATTTACTTTGAGAGTTCTTAACTTTTTGTAAACATTTTTTTATAGAGGATAAAGGAATACGTATTCAAGGATGATGTGGATTCATGTGTCCATTTTTTATTATTTTTTGTGACAAGAAGCGATGCAACTTTTTACATTGAAAACGTTTTTGGGTCTTAAATTGATGAGAATACATGTGTGTCTTTCCACTCTATTTATATTAGGAAGCTTATTTTAACTATATTTCGTACTCTTACTTTGTCTTCATTGGCCTTTTCACTATTTCGTCATAAGATAAATGGGTCAAGGTCATTAGAGACGACTCTCATGGGACCAAGGTTCAATAATCTATTCCATCTTGGTTTTTTTTAATTTTAACTCGTTGGAATTGTTTGCCTTGGCCATGATCTCTCTTTCATTTCATTTCTTATAAACGCCAAACCCAATTTCCTTTAATGGAAATGCAGTGAGATTAAGGCAAACGCAAAACTCACATATTTTTTATACGAACTTGAAAAGGCAAGGCAACAGGCAATGCGACTAAATGAAATGACATTGTGCAAGGTAAAGGTTAATCAATCAATACTTATTAATGTGGACAAAAATAAGAGAATCTTTACACACGTGTATTTCCTGCTATTTTGACTATTCCATAAAATAGCTATAAAGTACATTTTCCCACACACTTACATGGTCAGTCCGTTTATTCCACTTTTTAAAACTTGTTTTATGAAATTATAAAAATAATTATGAAAAATCCTTAAAATCCTCATCATAGCTTATGTCTTATTGCACATTTCCAAAATTCTAAATAAACTCTAGCGAAGACTTTCAATAAGTCGTTTAATCCGTTTTTTAATAAAATTTACATTTTTAATTTATTTGTTAATTATAATTAAGTGTGCAAGATAATAAGTTTGTAATTTTGAATCAGAATGATTCAATAGTTGACCATTAATGTGAGAAACCGCTTATCAATATATTATACGTATTTCAATTTGTGTTTTATATAACGTATACCAAATGCGGAGTAGCTAAAGCAAGTATGAAAGGTTTTATCAAAATGATTTGTAACAAGATCCTTAAATAAACTAAATTGTTATCCATTTTATATGGAGCAAACACAAAAGCATAAATGCTTTATTAAAATTGATTTTACATCATCCGAAAATTTCACTTCAATCAATGAGCAATATTATCTTGTCATTTAAAAAATGTACAAAACTGCTTGTTCTTCTCAGGTGATAGAATTTTTTTTTTACAAGCTCATTTTTTTTAAAGTTAAAATTACGTATGAAAACATTAACTAATAACAAAAGTAAATGTTATTATGGGTGAAACCCATTATGAGATTGCACATGTCCGTCTGTCTGTTGTCCGTCTGCTCTCTAACTTTCGAACGGATTTCAGAAATTTCAAAAAATTTAAAAAAAATTCAAAAATTTCAAAAATTCAAAAAAATTTCAGAAATTTCAAAAAATTCAAAAAAATTTAAAAAATCAGAAATTTTAGAACTTTCAGAAATTTAAAAACAGACAGACAGACAAAGTCAGAGGTTTCACCCATCGCTATATTGCGTTAATCGGTTTATTTAATATAAAATCTTTTAACTACATTAATTTAATAAATTTACTGGTGTAATTCAGTATTTTTCATAGTCCTGAGGTATGAAAAATTAAGTTTTTTCATGTAAAAATCCAATAAGCTGTTAAATATTTTTTTTTATTTAAACTCTTCTGTTTACAGTTCATAGAAATTGTCCTCAAAAAATTGGACAAGAAAACGTTGCTGCTCATGCGACTAGTGTCAAAACCTTGGAATGAGGAAGCTAGGAAAATACTTGTGCGTCGAAGATATGGAAAAGTATGCGACTTTAGAGATTACGGTCATACCGAAGAGGATTTCAAAAAATTAAGACTTTTGTTAAAAGAATCAACAAACCCAAGCTTTTTAATTGGGAATCTTAAACTGAATTTTTATTACTGGTCCTTTGATTAAAATCCGGAATTAAAAAAAATAATTATGACTTATGGCTTCCATGTAAAAAACCTTGGAATTGTCTTATGTTTGTTTTTTTTTAAACTCTTTTTCATCAAGAAAAACTAACAGCATTCTTCCAGCACGTTGATGAAATTGAATCGCTATCAATCGAGATTGCCCCTGATTCTATTACAGAATCAAATTTCAACTGTAATTCAACTTAGTTTAAAAAACTAAAAGAATTTAAGTTTGACTTCCGGTTTTATCGACAATCTTTGTTTGACCCTTTTTTAAACATTTTCAACGAAATCCTTAAATCCACCGAAGAGTTAAAAACTCTTGAACTCGTTAGTGAACATTGTGTGGAATTTCTCAAATTAATTAACCAAGATCTGGGTGCAATTAATAAACTAAAATCAATTATAAATTTCACTTTGGATGACGGATATATAGGGCACTATCATGAAGAAAGGGAATTGCTGAGAATGCAGGAGGAATTTTTGGGAGTTATATCAAAAATGTGTAAGACAATTGAATCCTTGGGCTTTTTTGGTCGTATAGAAAATTGTTATTCAATTTCAAAATTTCCATCAATGCCTAATATTCGAAATCTAGTTGTTTCAGGGTATGAAACAAAACCGAATATTTCAATAATGGGTTTATCAAGTGTAAGTTATTTGCATAAACTGGATGTGCTTGTACATGGAAATGATAAAAAATATTTGGAGTTATTATTGGCCGTTCTCTAAAGAAACCAAGTGTGAATTTGATTTGGGAAAAGGATGCGATACAATTTAAAACTACTCGTGATAAAAAAAATGAATCTGCAGCTAAGGATCTTGGAATAACTAATGTTGTAATTATTGCTGGCGAAGACACCATGATGGATTGGTTTGAAGGAGTTACTAACGAATTGTCACAAATCAATTTTAAATATTTGTTTTTGAATTTGAGTATACTGGATGTCCCTGAAGAAGATTATAGAACGGAGGTTATGTCAATGTGTCCTCAAAAACTTAATTGTAAGTTCTTTGAATTGATTAGGGTTATTCCTTATTTTACAATGCATTGGAACATTGGTTTTCTGAAATCTTGGTTATGAGTTTTTTTAATTGATTTAAATATTTTAAATAGGAAGTATAATTAATTTCGTGAAAATATTAATAAGAAAATTCCATAATGATTAAAAATACAATTATATTAATTGTTTTAACAGGTGCAGGTGCAAGCAATTGTCGAGTTCAAACTTTAGACGAAGAAGAAAATGTTGTGGTCCAAGAGTTGTGGCTTGAATTATAAATCGTGAAGACGAAGATGAATAAACCTTTATTGAGATCAAATTCAAAGTGTTATACTTTTTACAAATTTATTAAAAAGCAGAATGTATAGTTATAATTTATTTCCTTTGAAATGTTAAAGGTACTGACAATGCGTTTTTGTAGTTAAATCCCTTGTTTAGTATGGCGTAAATAAATGACTCAACTTATGTTCTTTTTATTGATGAAATTAAAGTAGCCGATTTTACTTACTAAATTACTTGTTTTATAAAACTGAAACGTGAATCACAAATGTCTAAAAATCATCCTGAAAATGACCTTTTGTCGCTTAGATTGTTAGATTAGTGAACTGTAACAAAAATTAAAGTAAACTTTGAGAAGGACTTAACAAGTTTTGTTTTTATAATATTCAATTTTATTTTATTTTTAATAAAATTACAAAAATTAAATAAAAATAGGGATTTCTTCGTTACATGAAATCAATGTGTGTAAGAATCTTTTGGTTACTTTACCAAATGGTTAAAATATATAATTAGAAGGTTATTATTTTGACTTAATTTAGTTGAAGTTGAGCTGCGTTTATCCCATACAATAAATATTTTTTTAGCTGAACTATTTAGTATTTCGACCATTTCTTCGTCTTTTTATTCTTGGTATGAGCCATGAAATGATTTAAACCTGCAAATAAAAATAAAAATGTTTTTAAACCTTGTTTTTTTTAAACTGTTTTATTGGGGTGGTGGCTTTGTCAAGGGGGTTTTAAGTAGTAGACCATAATACACACAATAAGTGTAAGTCTTAAAAATTCTTACTTTTAATTTCATTGAGGGATTTCATTTCAATCCAAAGTTCAAGTTCCTTTTGCACCCACTCCAGATTAAGAAACAACTTATTCACATTCATTTTTGAGAGGTCGTGAACAATGTGATTGAACCAAGTGACACCGTTTTCATATTTAGGGGATAAAACAACATCCAGTGATTTATTACGAAACCTTTGACTCTTTTTTAAATCATTCTCCCATTTCAAATTAGAAATAAATTTTGTCTTTGGTGACAATGGCCATACGTAGTCTTTGTCATTTGTCCTTATCCGACCAAAGATTAAAGTATTTAATACAGGAAAACTGTCTGAACTTGTTAAATTGAAAATACAACCCGGGTTTATTGAGAGATCTTCAGTTATAAATGTTTTTAGCTTTGGCATTGGTGGGAATACGGAGGAAATGAGAAACCCGGTGTCCCCGAAAAGCCCGAGATGTTCTAGAGACTCAGACAAAATCGATAAAACTTTAAAGATGTATTCCTGGTTTAGTTGTAATTGTCTTTGGGAATCTGGGCCGTTATGGGTTTCTTGATCTAAACTGAAACTTTGAAGGAATCTGAGTTTATTTGCAAGTACCAAGTCTTCGGTAAAGAGTTTTAAAAACGGGAAAATTTTTGTGCATCGGATATCAAGATGTTTTAACTTTTGACTGGAGTTAATGATTTCCAAAAATATTTGGGTATGGAAATGAGTTGGAGTTTGGGGACTGTAAGGATAACTTCCGAATTTGTTGATTTTGAATCGGAATGAATGAAGTTTTGTTAAATTTTGTGGACATCTGAAAGGGAATCCGGTTTGATTGAAAGTAAAGTCTTCGTTAAAAGTTAGTTCAAGAGTCCGAATATTCGGAAATCGTTTGAGAAGAGAAGTCAGAGTTTTTGTATGAAAGTCCGAGTTAATTAAAACTTGAAGATTGCGGACTAAATGTCCGTAGTCGGTTAAAGTTCTCTGAAGGCTTGGATAGAATTTTAAATCTATGTGGAGAGTCTCAAGTAAGAGTTTCTGATTTGGAGAGTTTTTCATGAGGGTTTGAAACGTTTGTAAGTGTAAGTTGGCATTGGAGTCAAGAGCTTGGAAGAGTTTTCCATTGTCTTGATTTACAAGGATTTTTGTTGCTTCTTCATTCCATAGTTTAGATACTAAACGTATTTCAAACAAATCCTTTTTGTCTAAGAATTTCAGCAAGTTTTCTAAAATCTGAGACAAGATTTTTATTTTATTAAAAAAACGAATGAAAAAGTTTATGGAATTTTGTTAAAAATTTTGGAATTTATTTACCTCAGGAATGTGAAACATTTTAAAATATATTTGATAAACTGAAAATTCTTAAAGGTGTTTAGACAGAACAGTTAGACTGGAAACTTAATTAAAATACTTTAACATTTTCCCTAAGCAGATTCTCTGAAGTTAAAACCAAAGGAAACTTTTGCACTGAAAAACTGAGGTGCAAAAACTGAATCTTATAAATATTTAAATTATTCAAATAAGACTTTGTAAGAATAAGTTTATCTTTTAATATAATAAACATACAATGAATAGTTAACAAGTACTTGGTGCTCAATTATAAAAGCAATGGTGTAGGATGAGATCATGACAGAATTAAATACGTAAGTCGGGGTGGTTTCTAAATTACGTAACACAAAATCCTCCGTTTGCAAGATAAAGTAGTTTAACAACATTGTGTGCATAACAAAGCGTCCGACCCCTTCTCTCCAGCGATACGTAATTTACGAATAGTCGCTTTGGGTATGTTAATTCCCTTCCTTGTGTATTCTTTCATATTTGGGTTATAATGTTAAATGTCAAGTGTGTAAATAATATTTCCTGGGTATTTTTTACAACTGTCTATATCTGGTTCTGTGTGATGAAAAGTAAGCTTAAAAATAAATCTTATCGGTCTGTCTGCAGATAAAAAACAGAAGTGAGATAAAAGTTCATTTGTGCAAATATTAAACAGACAATTCGCAATTGACATAGGGATTAGTGAGTTGAATGTATGAACAAGGAACAATGTTATCAAACAGGACTTTTTGCATATTTTGGTCTGGAGAGTAAACATGTTTTATTTTTAAAGTTTACATTAATTTATCACGATGTTGACGAATGTCTTGTAAAAAAGATTTAAAAATAAATAAACAACTTTTTATCAATAATATCAAAACCTAGAACCTTATTTGATTAAAAAGTGAAAACATTTACTGTGTTTGAATTTACGAGATAAACATCGTCAAGCAGTCTGGTAATTGTAAAATTGTACTTGATATTAATCCGTTGAGAAAAAGTTAACAAAAAATACGTTAATTCTTTGTTGAATAATAATAACGTTTTTGTTATTTATATGAACCTGTGAAGAATGTGCGTTTTAGGTTTTTTAGTTCAGATTACACTAATAACAATTCCTTGAACCACCACCTTTATTACCTTGAAACTCCTTGCCGAATAAGTCCATAAAATATTATCATCACTAATGCAAATGCTACTTGTTTTTCTATTTGTTATTACATTATTTTCAGACTCATTAGTTTTTATTTCAACAATATTTAACAAATTTAGATTGATTTTGCTGCGGCTTTGAATAACTTTATTTTAAAAGTTGTATTTATATTGCACAACAAACCAAAACTGAAGATTGATACAAAAATTCTCACTTTTGCAATGTGTACTACAAAAGTTATAATTACATTACGTTAAGTTGATATGTTGGTTGATGTTGATACCGTTATATATAATCACGGAATTGGTTGCTTTATTTGATGAATTTCCAAAAAATTTGACAAAACTAAATGCAATAATACTGAAAAAATGATTGTTAAGTTAAGTTCATCTTTATTTCAGTGTAATAAGTTTACAAAACCGTTTTTACAGCTCTGATTTCCAAAACCTGACACTATCACGCGAATTCATATACAGTAATAATTCCATTAACCACTAGACCAAGGTGTTTCCACTTCGGAGTTTTTTGTCTTTATAGTAAAAAGACAAAAACTCCGAAGTGGAAGCACCTTGCACTAAGACAGCATTAAAGAGTACCAAGTTATAACAATCTTATTCCTTTTCTCATATAAAGCAAATGATCCTTTAGATTATTCAGGATCTGACTACGCAACAAATTTTCACACAACATATTTCTTGGCAAATTATTCCAACATGAAATTGCTTTCCATTGAATACAAGATATAAATTTTTCACTGTAAAACTTAGGACACACCAATCTAAAAAAGCAGTTCTATTTACATTAAATGATACTTTAAACCATTCACCGAAATCAGGATTATTAGTTTTCAAATACCTCACTATAAATTTAATTTAAGCCATTTTCTTCCTTTCTGTAGTTTTAAGCAAATTCACTTTCTCAAAGAGCTCAATCAAGGTGATTAAAATACCAAAAAGTAGCTTTTTTTCATTTTTTTTGAACTTTTTGCAGATTCATTGTGTATGTTCTTCTCAACCTCGAAAAGGTTTTTGAAATTTTATTAAACTATGCTATTCAATTCAATTCAATTCAATTCAATGGTTTATTTATTTGACAAAGGTATATGACATGAGAGTTCACATCGTTTCCAATACAAAGTCAAAGTTATAATAGTAGAAAAAAGATTAAATATTTGAATATATTATATGATTTACATAACAGTTGAACAGATCATCTTTAGTTTAATTGGTACAGCGTTAATTTTGTTGATTACCTAATGATTCTATTACTTTGGTAACTGAAAACATCTTTACGCTTTCCTAGCAAAAATGCTCTCAGTTTTACATGCTACAACTTTTCTTACACGTTAATTTAACATTACAAAATGACAGGGTTTTTTGTACGTCGTGAAATATTTTTAGACATTGAAGACGAAAATTAAATTAAAGGCGTTAGTTAAAAAAAATTATTGACTTCTAAATAACCGAAATCTTTTATATTTCTTTCCAAAAAAACAAAAAACTGTAATGCTATAATTTCATGACCGCACATTTGTGACTCTCTATTCCATTAAAAACTTAATCCTTTCCCATTTGAGCACTTTACCCCTCTTTGCTTAATTATTTTTTTAAATTTTAAATGCTCTGAGTGACAAATAAATGCTCAGTCACAAATGCGTGGACACAAGTGTGGGGTCACAAACGCTCGGAGTCATAAGTGCTCTGAATCACAAACATCTGGTCACAAATGTGCGGTCACAAATTACCCATTATCAAAACAGAAGTTTTACGTTTTTTTCAAAAAAAAACGACGTGTTTTTTTGAACTCTGGTACAACAATAAAAATGTGTTAAAACAAAATTTTTTAAAGAAGGAATATAAACATTTTTAAACCAAGCCTACTCTATCTTTAATAAAATGAAATTGGCTTGAAGTTGTTTCTTTACTTCAAAAAGAAAGACACAGAATGGAAAAAGACAACAAATCATTTAAACGTAGAGTAATGACAGCAAGTTTTTAAAATTGACGAAATCATTTGATCCCTCACCGCCAATTAAGAAATTTATTTCATTCAGTAATAATAATTTCCATCATTTTAACATGTTTTACAATAATTTATATTTAAATTCACTTGCTGCCTAGCACAAGATAGATATTTGCAATTCAAAAAGCAATCATTTCCATAATTTATTTTCAAGCTGCTTTTATTTGCAGTTTTGCTGTGGCTTAAGCAAATTAACTTCCGAAGCTGGTCAAACTTTAAAATCTTAATGTCGAGTGGTAGAGTTTCCACCATTCGGCAAGAAAATGCCTGAGAGTGCTTTATTAAGTATCGTAAATGCTTTATGTGATCGTGTGTGTTGTCTGGTAGGTAGGTAATCTGTCTCCTCCATAACTTTTGATGAAATAGCCCGATTCACTCCAAATTTGGCACACTCGTTCTACGGACCTTATCTCAGACACGCTTGAAATTTGGGGTCAATCGGACCACAACCAAGGGTCATGACCGTGGGGTTTTAAAATATATGGCAATATAGGCAAGTGGGGTATCATTGGACAGCCAATATAATGAGTCCTCCAATATAATGGTTCCAATTTCAAAATTTTAAAAAAATCAAAAATTTAGAAAAAGTTAAAAAAAATAAAATTATGGTTCAAAAATGTTTTCACATTCACATCTACGATACTTTTCTGAATTCGTGGGTTACCAGTATCACGGTTTATTTCCTAGCATGTTTTGTTAAGGAGTTGCAATGGCATGCTTGAACCATCGAATACTTATGAATACCAAATAAAATATTGAATTATTAATTTCCAATATTTATAATAGGCTTTGTAGCGATGCGACTGGTAGTTCAATTTGGTGATGCATCGGATTGTAGTTAAACTCTAATATAATACTTACAGCTGTATCATAATGATATTGACGATAGAGGTTAGGACTTTGAAATTCGATTTCTGATATGCGTTTTTGAGAGTCCTCGAAAGGCTCAATTCGTCTTTTCGTCTATGCGGGACATTGGATCCAAGCCCTTCAAGGGCTACTTTGAAGGGTTTTATCACCAATATTATATGACAACATATTGTAAATTAGGTATCTTTGCAAAGCTTATATATGTGCTCCCAAATTCAGAAATAATGGTCTCAAGGGTCTTCCACCCTTAAGGATCCTTCAAGGGCATTTTTAAGTACCCATGCTTAAAATACTTCCTTTTTACTGAACATCTTAGAAATATAACGTTTCAAAACCAATTTAATGATTTTTACAAACAAATTAGTTTGCAGGTATTTTTAAAATTTAAAAAATAAATGCTCTTTTTGATCCTTCTGTATACTGTTTTAATAGTTTATTTATTCGATGCTTAACAAGCAACTTTATAAATGTAAAAAGCCTAAAAAGAAATTTTAAAAGTTAACATTTAATTGATGGGATACGAACATTTTTAAGCCATAACCAGTAGTAATGAACCTTTATTAAAATCATTTTAGCGTGACTCTTTGCTTCAAAAAGAAAGACGCAAAAGGAGAATAAATACAAAATCATTTTAACATAAAGTAAAGATTGAAGATTTTTAAAAGTGACACACTCGCTCGAAGTCTCGCCACTTCGATTAATTGCAGTTGCTAACGAAGCTTTCTTAATTTTTATACTCAAATTAAAATCCACGGGGTTTATCGTTTGGGTAAGCAATAACTTGTTAAGTGAATTGTCCATGATATGATTACTATCTTTCTCTAATTTTAAATATTTCGATGCTAAATCTGACAGATCTTCCATAGTTTTGTCATTTGATCTGTCCGGTTGATTCCATTGGTAGGAATACATTTTTGAAAATAAAGATACAAAACCATAAGTATTTAATTTATCAATATTTCTGATAAACTCTTCCCGAAGTTGGTTTAAAAAAACGAAATAATACATGGATGTACTTATTGTATCGTCTAGAATGGCACATTCAGTTTTTGGTACGAATTGTTTGTATATGTCTTCCAGTTGTTTAGCTTTATTCATGGGATCGAAATTCGAATCAATGTTTGTTTGAAACATGAAATTCTCATCACTTAACAAAATTACGAGAGTATAAACCTGATACACCTTTGTAGGGATTTCTTCTTTACTTAATTGATTATAGTCGCCATTCAAAATAAAATGTTTTTTTAAAAGATCCTTCAAATAATTTGCTTTAGGTTTGACAGATATTTCATTTAACTTGTGTTTGTTTAAGTATTCGCTGTAGAGTTGTTTGCCGTGGCTAAACTCAGTTATAAAAGTCGCTATCTCACGATCCGGCACTGAATATCCTGCATTTATCAATTCTGCAAGATTTTGAGTCATTTTTAACCGCGACACGACTATTAAGTTTCCGGTGATGAAATTTTCATAAACTGAAGTAAACACAAGCATCATTACTGAAAATAACCACAAAAATATAGAGTTTTTTGTCGGGGATTGTCTCAAGAATATTGTTAAATTTGTAAATAAAGTTGCACCTATTCGTCTCAGCATTTCTTTTTTGTTTTTAGCTGTAATAGCTATTCCAACGAGGGTGAAAAATGTCGCTAGAAGTAGAATCCAAACGTTATTTCTGAATGGGGACAACCAGACATTTAACGAGGTTATGCGTCCTTTATCGTTCAATTTGCAGTAAAATATCTTTCTGGACGTTTCTTTAAGAAAGTAATTTGAATAAATTGCTAAGCTATCATTTTGAAATCTGTAGTCTGAACTTTTAAGATCAGTTATCAAATTTAACCCATAGAAATCTTCGACTGATTTGATGTGTTTAGATGTTTCAGAAGTTAAGTTTAGCATTGAGTAAACACTTGATAAAGTTATGTATTCTATTGGACAACCTATTTTAAAGGAAGGAAATAGTGTGAGTGGACTTTGTTGTATTTGATGATGGCATAAAGGATCCATTGAGTAGTAAATATCGTGTGCGTTATTTGTGTTAAGTTGTTCATCCATGAGGAACTGGATATTAACTTTAGGTTTCCATTTGTGCAAGAAGGATTTGATTGTTAGAGACTGAATATTGTGAGTAGCGAACTCAATAGTATTTAATCTAACAATTGGATCTATGCAGTATGGACATGCAAAGAATATTCTTAAATTGAATTTAATTTCATGAAACGTAATTCCTTTGTATTGAGTTTGTTTAGGAAAATATAATAAAGCGTAGAGAAACAACCTCACCGGAAGCGACATAATCCTTTTGGTGTCAAAAATCCAGTAATTGTCGAATACATCGTTGATTTGCCAGGATTCTCTTTCGTAGTAAAGGATAAAAATGGAATGGTTGTGGCCTTTATTCAAATATTCTAAGTTTGAATTGATGAAAGTGTTTGATAGAGTTGTTCTTTCTTGTGTTCTTAGTTGTTGTTCTATACCGTTCAATATGAAGTTAATGCTGCATTTTTCATGAATGTCGTATGCTGGAGATATTACTTTTGAAGTTTGGTTCACGAAAGTCCACATTGGTATTTGAGAATTACCTTGAATTATGTTTTCCAATTCGTCTGTGATATGTAAAGCAGAAGAGTAACGTTGCACATGCACAACACATTCACCAAAAGCAGAAAAATCCATTGGTATTATTTTAGTTGTTTGTAAAAGTTTTAGCGCATACGAAAGATAAAAAGGCAATATCATTGTGATCGATTTTTATTTTGTTTTTATTAAATTTCCCAAAAATACTCGACGTTGGGTTGAAGTTGATGAAAATTTTTTTAGCAGCGCAAGTTTAATTTTGATTTTTCAAAAATGATTTCAAAATTTTTAAATAACTCCTAGGTTTTTTAGAGCTTAATCGCATGAAAAGCAGAGTTCACTAAAATTTTAATAAAAAATAAGATAAATTATGATGTCTTCTACACAGTGTATGGTTAGTTATAGGATAACATTTACTCGTTTTGCTTAAACAAAAGTCATAACATTTGTTAATAATTAATAACTCTTTTACACAATGTTCCATTATAATATTATTGCTCTTAAATCAAGTCATTTTGTTTTAATTAACAGCGGACATTTCATTCTCTTAATTTTGCCTGGGTAAAATATAATCGCTTTAGTTATCCCAATCTACTTCATGTTCAAATATAAAATGTTGATAAATTGAAATTTTATTATATTTGTTAAGCTGAGTTGATTTGTAGATATTTTTTAACTTGCGTAATTTCAATCTTTTAAATAATAAATTATTGCTAAAAATGTTATAAATTAGTTAAAATGTTAGAGAACTCTTAAAACAAAACCAATGCTGCATTTGTTTTACACGGATTAATTGTTAATTTACAAGGAGTAAATAATACAATAAACGTAAAAATAGTAAAAAAGTAGCCTTATGCTAAACACAATCAATATGGAATAATTTAAGTATTATTTATTACGGACACGACATGCTTTTAAAGAGGTATTTGTTTATTTATTTCTACATCCGTTTGATATGGTAGTTTATTTCTTTTGCATCTTTTGTATTGCGAAGTTAGGATTAGCCCATGTTCCAAGAAAAAATTCATTTAGCTAATGAAAATATAATAGGTATTGTCATGATTATGTAAAGTGGCACTGGGCTTACAGGAATGTGATCGTTTGTTTAACATGGGCTCTTATGGAAATTCGCGCATGCGTATAAAACATGCCCATAAGAGCCTATGTTAAACAAACGATCACATTCCTGGAAGCCCAGTTGTTTCTAGACAGAAGCAACATTTTAAAGCTTAAGAGTTCTATTCTCTGCAATTAGCCGAAGACTGGCATTTCAATTATTTTTTATGAACAATTTTACATATGATTTTGAAAATAAAAAATTAACAGTAATAAACGTAGGGACTTTTACGCCTGGAATCGTTTTGTAATGTTTTAATGATAATTTTAGGGCCAAACTACGTTATGGTTGTTTTAGGTAATAGCTGTTGGCCATGTATGGCTAACATAAAATCCTACATGTCTAGAATTTCTAATTATCTTAAGTATGAATTTTAAAAATTGCCTTTAAGAATGGATTTAAATCCCTGACATAGTTAGGCTGTGGTAAGATATTTAAATATTTTAAACAATTTAAACATGGACTAAATCAAATTCGGTGTGAATCAAAAAATTTTGTTTTCAGCACATTGCACTCACAAAGTCATTCGAAAGAAATTCTTAGGTAATTTGAAGTAAATTTTAAAGATAAATGACGATATAAGACATTTAGGATAAGATTGCTTTAACCTTATAGGGAAGCAAATAAATAAATAGTAAATCAGATAGCTATAACCTAATGAAAGTCAATTAGCTTAATGAAACTCTTAAAGGTTTTTGTATATGTAACAGTAAGCCTGTTACTGCTTTATTATTATATAACCTAGTTTTATTACAAAAGTATACGTAAGATGTATTCGTCATCAAGTCACCATCACAAACATTTCTATGAACAAAAGGAGTACACGATTATTATGGAGACTTCTCACTTACGCACTGGTTTGCTGAGAAAAAGTAAATTCACATTAACCTTACATGGACCTACTAAAACTATTCGATAGGATTCCAGCTTTTTTTCTGATTCGATAAAAATTTTGAATTTACTCAGGTTATATTTTTATTATAAGTTTTATACAGATTTATTCATAAAATCTGACTAATATTTGTTTTAAATGTTTTTTAGCTTAAATTAAAATGACTTACCCTAAATCCCGTTCTATAGCGCGCGTATTAGCGCATTATACATAATTTTTTACTTTTTTTTCACGGTGCACGTAATAAAAAGGGATAAAAAGGTACGTGTAATCTACTGCAAAAGGCGACTTTTATTTTTAAAATTGTTCATCAAATGATCAATTAGATTTTTTAACAAAATTTGTACAATTCTTCTACAAAACTAAGCATCCGAAAGGGTTCATTTTTTGATTTGAAGGTTTTTTTCGCACAAATAACTAATGGTTATCATTATCTTGTCAAATGCATTGTGAAATTTGGCCTTTCTACTAACTTAGTAATTTGACCAATACTCTTCCAATCAACTTCTTATGAATCTTATGTTATGCGAAATAAAAAATAATACATTGACGCAAATTAGAACGCTTTAGCGCAAAAACGGAGTATCAACGTTTGTCTCTGATTTTGACTTTGACACAAATCCTTATCACATATACTTGCATGTGCACGGCTTGATGGAAATGTGTAAACATGTCCAAAGTGTAAACTAAAGAAGATGGAGATCTTGAAAAGAATTTCAAATTCAAGGGGTTCCAAAGATTTTAATATTTTTTTCAGGAATCTGCTGTTCTTCATAAAATTTTAACTAATGAAATTTTACTTAGTGATCAAAAGTTTATGTTTCTTATCTCAATCGATTCAAACATTAACTATAGTATTAGGGAGAAACAAATTGAAGAAACATGTCAGCAATTTGTACCCAAAACTAAATGTTCTATCCTAGAAGATGCTTTAAGTACATTGATGTATCATTTCACATTTACGAATCTTGTTCGTGAAGAGTTTATCAGAAATATTAATAATTTAAATATTTACGGGTTCGTTTCTTTTTTTTCAAAAATATATTCTTACCAATGGAATCAACCTGACAAATCTAAATACAACTATATAAGTGATACCTTTCAGCGTGGTTTTAAGGGTGAAAATGAACTTTTAAGATAAACGTTTAATGGAAAG
>JAQGAA010000462.1:0-22431 GCA_034696425.1 Isotoma viridis
AACAGAGTGTACGGGGTACACGGGTACGATAATCGATTGCTGCCGATGCATCCATTTTTTATTTCACATGGACCCCTTTTCAAGTCTCGATTTGTGGCTTCACCGTTTGATAATATTGATATATTTCCACTGATTTGCAAAATCATGCAAATTTCTGCTCCTTCAAATAACGGAAGTTTGATAGATGTGCAATATATGCTTAAAAGTAACAGATACTCATTGCAACCTTGGTCAATGGGCTGGATTATCGGTAAATAATTATACGTTACGTTTGCTGTATTCATTACAAATTCTAACTATACAATTTTCTTGCATTTAAACTTTGACAAAATGATTTTGATATGATTTTATTTTATTCAGGGAGCGGTGCTTTAATAGGATTCTTAATTCTTTTTGCGATTATGGCTCTTTTAATATCATCATCTGGATCTAAAAAGATCAGAACGGATTTTAAGCGATCCTTTAACCAAATACAAGGATATAGGTACGCTTAATTTATATTTCACACACACACACACATTTCTTTTTCATAATAAACCATCCCTTCATTTACAAAAGTTTTCGTTGTGTTTCAGATTTGTCAATATCCGTCGAGAAGGGAATGAAAGGTCAGGTGAGGATGGAGAAGGAATGACTGCTGTTGTGATAAAGGGTACTAGTCAAGAAGAACGTGTAGCACTACTCTGCGAGTCGTCTACCGAAGAAATTTAGTCAAGGACGTTACTAGTTATCATATCAAATTAATCATATCTTTATGTATCTATGTCGGTTTTAGATAAACAAGTCTCATAATTACCTGTTTGAAATAAAAAGATATATAACTTTTGCACTTACTGCACGAAACAAAACGAACTTTATTAATCTATACTATAATACTGTTGCTTCTAGCTCCCAGTCCCAGCACAAGAAGTCTGCTGCCTCAGGAAATTGGACAAGTTTAAGTCCAGAATCCCAGACATCCAGTTATGACCACAACATTTTGTATATAGTCAGAAATAGAGAGCAAAGTTTGTATTTTCAAATTCAAACGCTGAAATTATTTAAAATTAGAAAAAAATTGGACAGAAAAAATAGTTTTTATTTTTGACGCTCTTCTAAATGAATGTCGAAAAAATCTTGGGGGTCATAAGTAACTCTTCCCGGGATGCCTCTGTTCTAACTTTTATTTTGTCCAAATTCCTGAGTCCCGACAGGTCCTGAGGCAACTTCTTTCTTGGAAGTCAACAGTACATAACGAACACTACATAGTATTTAAATGCACAAGTGAAGAATACAAGTATTAGAAGTAAATAGTACTAGTACTATAATATTGCACAACGGTAATTATAATTATAATTCAACAATTATGACAGTGACTCAATTCGGCTTGAGTATGGAGTAAGTGATCATTAAGTCCCCTGGACTTTTCCATATTAAATACTTGACTGTTCTCAAATCCATGTCGGGTTGCAGAGGATTCTCAAGACAAAATAGTTTGACACGTTCTTCAGGAGCCACTGAAGAGTTTGAAGAGGCTATCCCTGTGTGTTCCGTAGTACCACCGGCAGACAGTGCTTCCTCTTCCATTTTTTCCAGTACGTGCTCCATAACTTTTCTCATTGATATGAAGTCATTTGCGTAAAGCCTTTCCCTGAATATTTTAAAATAGATATAGCCAATACTTAGATTTAGATATTGTTATGAGATTTTTAATAGTAGTAAATATTATAATCAACTGACTACTATTTGTTGAATTTACTCTTGAAATTAAAGGAAATGTAATTCATATTACTGAAAATATAAGTAGTACCCTAATTCGGCCTTCTACTGAACTGATTTCGTCTCAAACCGACTAACCGATTTATTTATGGAAGCTATATAGTTCAATGTATAATATATCATAGTATTTAAGTATTAAGACGTCCTTACTTTTTTAATGTTTTCCCATTTAAAGCGTGTGGGGTCAAGAAAAAGAGAATTTTAACAAATTTTGGAGGTTGCCCTTCGTCCATTAATTGTTCCGCAACCCAGTGAGGAATTGCTTCAGCCAGACAACTTCTTTCTGCGTCACCTCCCGCATCTCGAACCAAAAACCGATACATAGTCTTACCACCTAACGATACAGGAATACAAAAAACTCTCATTAGTTAGGTAGGGATATTTTCTGTTAACATACTCAGAACATGTCAATTTGTATTTCAGTGTCTGATATGATTCAATGTTAAATCGATAAACCATTTTATACCTTGTTCACCGATAACGACTGGGGTGTGTGCAGGAATGCTAAAGAATCCATTGACAGGGGGTTCGAGCGGAGGTTGATCTGGCACTGAATATCGTTTCCACTCTTCAAACAGCGCTTGAAGAAGCAATTTTCCATAGTTAACTAGAGTCCAGAAAAAAAATCCTGGTTACAGTTCTGACTTCACATAATTAAAATTAAATTTGAAACACGATGGGAGTTGAAAATTTAACCTTTTTGATCTTGTTCAGCTTCTTGTGGTAGAAGATCCACATCTTTGGCAGAAACCCAAGCTCCTAAACAATCGTGACAGTCATTTTCATCTTGGGCTAGATGAATGGTCACCATCTGCATTTACATTAAATCCAATGTAACAGCTTAGACTATTATGTTAATGAGTAAATACTTGACGGAAATACAAAACTAACGGCTGTGTGAAGGCCAACACTGAACCACGAGGGTACATAAATTGGTTTTGAACGTTGTTTTATTTCTTCGTCAAAATCCACCGGTCCCAAGTCTTCTACTTTAATTGCCTATTTGTATTTATTTAACATCTGTAATTTCTCTTGAAAGGGTAAAAGTAGCAACAAAATTTATTGAAAGTACCTTCAATGAGTCATAAAGATGAACATGGCCTTTAGTGTCTTTCGTTAGTATGTGCCGTTTATCACTTAAAACAGAATATTGACGAATGGCCGGAGCCCCTTCTATCTCCATTAAAGGCTGTCCAGCGTAAGCTTCATCGGGAACTACAAAGCATGGTTTTAGATTTATCAACACAATAAGTATGAATGTAACTGAAGGGTTTGTATTTAAAACATTGAGCTACGAAACTTACTGTATCCGTCCCCATGGACCTGAGGGAGAGGCCAAGCTCGAATAGTAGAGTCAGTAGTTCCTACCCATACCATTGTGAGATCAGAAGAGAGACAAAGACTAAGAATCGGGTCAGACTCTATGGCCAATAATGTCGACTGATAATTATTATTTTTTAAATCAGTGAACTGAAGTCGACAATCCTTGCCACCGGATACCACAAATTGAAAAGATTCTGGTGCCTGTATAACGAATTTTACATTTAGTTTGCTATTTTACTTTAATTTAAAGAGTAAGTTGATAAGTTAAGTTAAGGCAAAAGAAACTGGCAATGTAAAATGTATGAGATATTCAAGATACATACGGCAAGTGCCCAGACGCCTTGCGTGTGGCAACGAATCGTTTGAATGCATTGTTGTTGTCCTAAAGCCCATAATTTTATTGTTCCATCTGAACTTCCAGAGAGACACTGGGTTCCATCCCAATTTAGCACAAGAGCCTTCACGTTATCCATATGACCTTTATTGTTGAGATTAAAGAACAAATTTTACAACAATGCTTCATATAACCCACAAATATGACGTCGATGAAATACCTTTTAATTTCATAGTCTTAGTGTAACGTCGAGTGTCCCAAACACGAAGCACTTTTTCCGTGCTACCAGAAACAAGGGTATTTCCATCAGGACTCATTGCTAGACTATAAATGCTACTTTTAGATCCCGTTAGAGCAGCCGCTACAAGAATCAAATCAGAAAATTATCTTAAGCTTTATCCAATTAAATAATAACTAGATTGAATGCTTCATCTTACTGGTAACAGTATTTTTAGTAGCAGTGAGAGCTGTCAAAGTATTTACATCCCATAGATAAATAGCCCGATCAAATCCTGCCGAAGCCACCGTTTCCTTTTCTCTCGAATAAGCCAAAGCTCTTACATAATCTTTGTGAGTTCTCAAAGTTGACATACAGAATCCCTTGTGTGCATTCCATAACTTAACGGTACAATCATTACTCCCAGACATTACTATTTTGAAATAAACAAAACAATAAATTAGAGAACGTCTTAAATCTAAACATGCCATACATAAAAAGTTAATTTTACTGTGTTTTCCTCCGCATGTTAGAACGATATTATTAACCCAATCCGTGTGATGCTCCATGGAGTGAACATAACGGATTTGTCCCTTTCCAACTCCCCAGCTTCGTATCACTCCATCCCTTCCTGCTGAATGAACTCTAGGAAAGAAAGAAAGCATTTAGAATTGATAATGTGCTCGAACTCATCATAATTAAATATCAATATCATATCGGTTTTAAAAGAATTCCTTGCGATGTATACATATGAATCGAATAAGCTGAATCGAAGTTTTTTGGTTGAAAGAATAAGCCCCCTCCTGAGAATCTAATTAGAGTTTTACGGTACTACTACGGTAGTTTTTAGTCCATTGACCTTTTCATTGATATGCTTCGACTCTTCAATGAAGTTAAAAGGCTTTTATAGTAAAACAAATATAGTAAATTGTAATACGCATGCCCCTACAACTTTACTACGAATAGTTTACTACTATAACGCGTAGTAAAAATTATAGTAAATAGAAGCGCGCATGCTCACACAATTTTACTATAAACGTACTATATTTACAACTATGAAATTTATGAATGAGTGAGTAATTCTTGAAGTCATCTCATGCGATTCATTCAACATTCGCTCATCGTTGGAAACTTCGATATCGAGCATTTTGTAATTAATTGCATAAAGAAGAATGATCATTAGTTGATTAATTACCTGTCTAGAGCAGGGTCATATAAAATACTGGCGACTCCAGAGTGATGTCTTGTTTCTTTTTCCGCTCTAATTGTGAAACTAATTTGTGTTTTTCTTTTTCTTTCGTCTGCCATTTTGATCGTTCCTTATATATATGTATGTTATTTAAATTTGCACTTCATCAATCGACAATCAATACACAATATGATATGCAGCAATACCTAAGCTCTAAAAGCCATAAATGCTAAAAAGTGTATGAAAGAAAGTACAAAGTACTCACTGGGCTACATCAATTCACTTCATTCCACTTTATAATTATAAATATAAACTCGTCATGCAGTCCATAACAGTACAGTCGTCATCGTTTATGTTTTATGAAGACTACATGAATTGGATTGAAGTGTCAAGTTGTCAAGTGTCAAAACACTACACACAAAGGCTCAAGTCAAGGTCAAGGCCAAAGTCGCAAAAGGAAAATTATGATTAATTTAGACGAGAGATGATTTCCATTCCAAAACAAATACTTTGGATCAATTTGGATGACACAAAAATTCAATTGTAAACTAAAAGTATACTTGGCGCCTCAAAAATATCTACTATTTTTCAATGTTGCTATTTTTTTACATAACATTCACTTGTAAGGCAGGTAGGTATAAATTATTCTGGAGCAAAAGGTTGTTCAATTTTTGTGCCCAATCTTCCAGCTCCAGCCCAGCAGCTCAGTGCTCGGTCAAAGTGTCTAATCCAAAGTGTCTGGTGTATTTTGATTTATGTGGCTCTTGAATTAAAATCTGGTTTAATTATTAGAAATCATTCATCTTTTCATCTTCATCATCATCAGCAGCGTCACTGATCTTCACGGTAAGTCAAGTAAGTAGTCAAGTGCAAAAGTGAAAAGTCTGCAGCCTGCAGCTAGTGCAGCTGCAAACTGCAAACTGATACTCTTCACTCTTTCTTGAATCACAAATTTCAGAAAACTACTAAAAAAGTTATTTGCAATTTGTAGTTTTATAGGTATTAAAAGTAAAGACAAATGGTTTCTTTATTTTCAGGCCAGAAGAAAGAGCTAACAGTTTTTTTAACAGAGCTTGACCGATGCGATGCAAACGTGAGCAAAAACAAAAAAAAAAACGAGAGCTGCCTGCGTTCCTTAGGATCCTTAGGATGAAGTGAAGGCGTTGAGTTAGAATTGCTAAAAGATCGGAATTTCTACAAGTCATTTATAAAAGAGGAGATTTCAATTGCAGTGCAAATCATCTCTAGTCTGTGTCTGGAATTCAGTCAGTCTAGAGTCCAGATTATTTTTAAAAATGAAGAAGTATCAGCAACTAGTTATAATTTCGCTGGCGCTTTTGTCATTTGTATCCTTTCTTATTTACAAACATGAGTACGATAGACTAAGAAACGTTCTTCAAGTGCTTGAGGTTTTTGGTTCTCCACCTCCACCTCATATGCCTCACGCGACTTTTGACATAACGAAAACAAGTGCAGAAGTGCTAGACGACAATAACAAAGAGGAGCAGCAGCAACCCCCATTAGAGAATATTTTACCAAAGATTCATCACGTGGCCAAGTCCCAACTCCACAAAAATAATCTTTTTAGCAGCCAACAAAAAAATTCCTGATGAGTTCACAGAAAAGCGTCCTCAGCTATCTGCAGCGCTTAACGTAGATAATTCCTTTAATAAAAATTAATTTTCTTGTGATAGATATATTAAGGTGCCTTCAACTACATCGTGTAACTTTGAACTATCAGGACTACATCATTATTGTTCCAGTAATCTTATTTCAATTTTATTTGCAATCCTCATCTCCTTTGTATGTATACCTAATATTTTTTGTATATGCTACGAATGGGGGTGGTGCACGAAAAACTGTGCCAAAGGTAACCATTTTCTTCTGCACCCTTGTAACTTCTAACAAAGTAATAATTGAGTTTGATTCTTACATCAAATGATAACATTAAGGCTCGTACTTGTCTTCCAAAATACAATGTAGACATTAATAAGGGTAAAATAAGGTATAAATTATCGATGGAATAAGGAGCTCTGCGTATTAATTAATCTTTAAACATGTTTAACGTGTATAACCCAAGGACATGACTATGACTTGACATAAGAAAACTAAATATTTGAATAACCTTGTTTACAAGTTTAGCCTTGATCTGTATACAAGGCGCCCATAAATCATTTTTACTTATCAAGGATCATGGTCCGGTAGTCTTTCATCGAATGGACCAACCGGAGCGCGGAGTCCGGTTGGTCCATTCGATGAAAGGCTAGATTTGATTTCATTTGAAATTTTAAGTGAAGCTGGAATCTCGTTCTAAATCATGACTATAGTTGCTATTCTAAATAAGTGCATTTATTATTCCTCGAACCTATAACAATAAAAATTCGTGTTTTAAAGTAAAGCCTTTATATCTATGAATATGACTATGACTATGACTAATTCAAAAGTTTGTACGAATGATTTAAAAGTACTGTAATTTGATAAACTTCCTGTGTATGGTTGATTATGGAGTTGTTGTAATGTGTACGTTTTTGATGTTTTTACGTATAAAATGAATAGTAAATGAAATTACTATATAATATAATTCAAAACGCTCGTGTCCTTCTTTCTCTAGCACGTACATTTTATTACTATAATATAAACAAACTGCATTCTAAATCAACTAAGCTTGTAGAAAATAATTTGTAGACAAATACTTCATGTTTGCGAAGAAAACTCTTTACGTCTTTCTTACCTTAGTATTAGCATTATTAACTTTTCATAGCAAATTACAAAAACATACCGACATGCAGACATTGATAGAGTAAATGTGAGCTTTCAGAACAGTCTTTGACTGCTTGTTAATTAGACAAACGAATCAAATAATTTTGGATTAGGTAATCAATTAAAATTAACTTACACCTCATTAATTTTAATTTTACTACACTCGGACAATACCTTAGTGGTTCATTTCAAACAAATCTTAGTGTAAAAATTTCAATCACATTTCTCAGAAGAATTTTAATCTTGAAATATTATATGAAAACCGATTTACAGATTGGTCAATGCAATTCAAAAGTAAATCTTCCATCACATAGATTTCGACAAAGTTACTCTGAATCCAAAGACCTTTCCCTGTATTACTGTCCACTGTGCGTACGCAGAATGACGCGTTAAGGAGAAGAAACAGAAAATTGGGATTTTTACAGTGAAAGAATGAAATAAACCGCAGCTGACTAAACAAGGTAAAATTCAAATGGATAATATAGAGATAATAATTCGAAATAAGGGTGAAAATTACTGCTTCAATTTTTGAATTAGAGCTGAACTAAGGACTTGTGCATCCTTCAGACTTTCATTTTTCTCATTCAATTGTTTATTCGGAAATAGAGTAAGTACGTAATCCACTCCACTGTACTCAGGTCTTGCACTGTGTAAAGAAAGCCAATTAATTTAAGATTTTTAATCACACGGGAAAGGTACTTTAACTTGAACTAAAGATTAAATACAATCGACTTACGTATTGATAAAAGAATGAAGATCTTGGACAGTGTGAGTAGGATTGAATGTGGCCACAAGACGACTTCCGTCTAATAAACGCAGCTGAATATTTGTCGTTGCTTCACCTTCAGCTAGTTTAATTGCGTCTCTAGCTGAACTTTCGGCTACCTTTCTTTCTCCTGCACTGACTGGACCGGTCGTATTCACAACTGTGTTTGGAGCAGGGCTAGTTCATATTTTTTTTAAATTAATTTTTACTATGACAAACAAAACTACAATTCAACTTTTCTATCAGTATTGACTATTCACTAATTTTGGGATATTTTACAATGCAAGCCATACAACTTGAAAAAAGTATTCGACGATAGATAACTAACCTGCCAAGCATTTGTCCTTTTCCGGCAAAAGGACGAACAACTGGTTTTGGAGGAGCATAGTCCTCGGTCCGTCTGTCCTCCATTGTTAGAGATACTTCTTGTCCAGAAAATTCTCTCAAAAGCTCACGAGGAACTTCCCCCCGCTTTACAGAATTGAGAAATGTCATATTAGCTGGATCTAGGTAACTTCGGAGTTCACCACCATCAATAGTAAATCCTTGGCTCCAAAGACGGAGTACTACGTTTCGAACTTCACTACCATCGGAAGTTGCTGACTGCGCTCCAACTACTTGAGCCGGTTCACTCTCCGTCTCGCCCAATTTGTAACCAGCTCCACCAAAAGCGCCAGCACCACCAGGTGTCTTTCTTTTCAGCATTTGAGGTGCTGCTTCAACTTCTTCTGCTCCATGTCTACTCATTTAAAGTCAAATGTTAAATTTAAAGAATTTGCAAAATATAACGACAGGGTTGTCATAATACAGAATACCAACGTACTCTCGAGCCTTTTTGAACATGTCGGCGATAAGTTCATCCCGCTTCTTGGCTGGACCCAGAACTTGTTGACCACTTGTTGATGATCCACCTGCATAGAAAGCTTGCTTATTTGCATCTTCGTCTGAGCTATCGTCCTCTGAATCATGTTGTTGACGTAGAGCATCCAAAGTCATCAAGCCACCCCTAATACAATACAAATCCAAGTCTCATACAAGGAATACCCATTCACCACTCCATTACTTTGGAGGAAATCTTCGTTCTCATTTTTCATACCTTTGTGGTGGGTGTGGAGTTTTAGTTTTTGGTACTGAAGGAGGCCCACTACTAGTTAATCCAGGAGGAAATATGTTTGTTGCTCCTGGAACTCCAGATACCTGTTGCTCCTGATCCATGGGACTTGACTTGTGTCCAGTGATGTCATCGGTTTCGTTTCCTTCAAAAAATCCCCCCATAGCCACCTATATTACAATTATACACATAAATAAGTGCATACACTCAATAATAACTTGCGTAACACGCTAAATTAATACAACACGATATTATATTAAACATTCAAATCAAAGTCACAAATATTTTAAATGAATAAATACCTGCAGTTGCCATCCTGAGGCCTCAAGGTAAAATCGACCTCGTTCTTGGTCCACACCAGTGATTTCGCAGAACTGTTTTACTAAATCATCATGATCTACTCCTCCAGTCGCACTAGTTTCTGATGACATTCTCCTACGCGTAGTAAGTAGATACTTCTACCTTTCAACTTTCAGCCTTTTCTTGTTTGTTTTCTAACCAATATTCGATCGACAATTCAATCCACAATCCACAATCTACCACTAACCAAGTCCCACGCCCACAGCAACCAAACACCGACCTTTTACCTTATGACCTGATGGATGACTCTAGAAGAAATAGAAAAACAATAAATGTGAAATTGTTATTTCGCATAAAAATTAGCACGTTGACGTTAATTCTCAAAATGAAGTAAGATTTGAAAATGCATTTTCTGACTTCTGAATTTTTGATTTTTTCTACTTTTTTAATGATTTCGGATGCAAACTTCACACAAGAACTTACCAATTATTCTCCAATAATACACGAACAACGACCGAACGTTAATTTGGATGACAACAAAATGACAAAAAGAAATGCGAATGAACGAGGATGTGATGCGATGAACTTTTAACTATCAACTGACATTGACAATGATTGAGCTAAATGAGAAATCAAAAGAAGTGCTCACTTAAATTCTAAAGAAATATCCCGCTAATTTCAAAAAAATATTTTCATACCTCTGCTGCTGCTCTGTTCCAAAGAAAAACAGAATCCTGTACACAAAATCAACAATTCAATTCACACATGCGTGCACACAATAGTTTGTTGTTTGTGTTTATTAAATTAAAAAGTTAAATTTAAAAATTTAATTTCAAAAATTTGTTATAATCAAGATTCAAGAAAATTGTGAAATTAAAATTGAAGATTAAAAATGAGTAATATTTATATCCAAGAACCTCCAACTCATGGAAAGGTAAAATCAAATTTATAGTTTGTATTTTGCTTTTCAAAATTTGTGATTTTGGATTTTGGATTTGTTGAATCTTTTGTAGTTTTGATTTTGTAAACTCTATTTTGGGCCAGGGTCAAGGGTGTGTGAGAGGATTTAGGATTACAGATTATAAATTAGACTAAAAGCTTTTTTAAGGCCCTTAGCGTTAGCGGCCTTAGCCCTAGCCCCTGCCCGGCTTGCGATTTCACATTCAACATTTACTTAAGCCTCTACATACATACAACGAACCATCCCCCAAACTCCAAACCCAAGGTGCTTTTAGTTTGAGGCCCTTGGGGTTTTTTCGTAGTAATGCATAACGTGAGGCCTTTGCGTTTTTTCCGTATTTGTTTGAGGCCTTCATTTGTCATTTCTTTTTCGTAATACTTTGCACATCATGTACTATGATGAGGCCTTAGGTGTTTTTGTAAATTGATTACTTTTCAATTAATTAACTTGATGTTCATTCTAGGTGTTGTTGGAGACAACTGTGGGTGACATTGACATTGAACTATGGTCTCGTGAAACACCCAAAGCTTGCCGTAACTTTGTACAACTGTGCATGGAGGGTTATTACGATAACACTCTGTTTCATAGACTTGTTAAAGGATTTATTGTACAAGGTGGAGACCCTACGGGGACTGGTACTGGCGGTTCATCTATTTGGGGCAAAACCTTTAAGGTATGGCTCATTCAATTTAATTGATTATGTTCAAACGATTCATCCTCTATACGTATTAAAAGTTATAGTGATCAATCATCAGTTAGTTTTTGTGTTGCAAGTGTAAATCAAGTTTTTAATAATACGCTTGGTTTAAATTTAAACCAATGTTCTATAATAATTTTGAATAATAATTAGCAATAATGTAAACAGGATGAAATTCACTCTCGATTGCGATTTATTCGGCGAGGACTTGTGGCCATGGCTAATGCTGGGCGAGATGACAATGGATCCCAATTCTTTTTTACCCTTGGACCCACTCCGGAACTTCAAAATAAGCATACAATCTTTGGGAAGATTGCTGGTGACACTATCTACAACATGCTTAAACTTGAAGAAGGGCTTCTCGATGATGTACGGCAATTTATAATTTTAAGCCAAAATAAATTTATTTGAACTATTCTATCTTTCTTTATTAATGGATTTTATGCTTTCATAAATATAGGATGAAAGGCCTTTATACCCGCACAAAATATTGAGAACAAAGATCCTGAGCAATCCATTTGATGACATAGTTCCTCGAGTTGCAATCAAAAGTTTGTCTAAGAAGGGTGATAAAAAAGATGGAAGTTCTATAAACGCAACCAAGTTAGTTAATAATATCTTTAATTTCATGATTTCATTTTAAATTTTGTTTTGTGTTAGATAAATTGCTTAGTAATGATAAGGTATTTTATAGTTTAAGCAGTTTTTCGTAATATACATTTGTATGATTCCGATCAATTAAGATTATTCAGAGAGTAAATAAGACAAAGATTTTTTTGTTTGACAGAAATTTCAATTTGTTGTCTTTTGGAGACGAGGCTGAAGAAGAGGAAGAAGAAGTTGACGTACTCAATCGTCAAATTTTCAGTGGAAAAAGTAAATCCAGTCACGACTTAGTTAATGATCCAAAGTTAAGTTCACAACCAGCTATTATTGAGCCTGCACAGCCAACAAAATCAAAATCTTTGGACGAATCTTCTGAAAACGAAGAGTCCACACCGTTTGAATCTAAAGACGACGAGAAGATTCGCCCAGTTGAGGTTGATAGGTAATTAATTACCTAGTACGGTCTTGTATTACTATATTACGTAAGCGTCAAGCGACGCGTAATAAGCATATACCTAATATAGTTGTGTATGTATATCGTGTATATAAAAAATATTTTTGGCTTTTTAATATTTAGAACGGAAGAATTAAATAAAGTAAAGGAAAAATTGAAAAGTAAAAGTCAGAAGGATAGTTCCAAATCAAAGACCTCTTCTAAACCGGAAGCATATTACCTAGGTAAAGACGAAAAGGAATCAGAGGCACAAAAACTTGAAGGAATTCGCAAAGAAATTCGTGAACTAAAGAAATCTATGAAAAAAGAAAAAGAAACTGTTGAAGAAGTGAAGGTAGAACTTAAGCGTAAGGAAGAATCATCTAATTCTGTGATTGCTGAATTCATGGAAGAACAAGCTTTGTACAAGGAAAAGAAAGCTGGAGTGAAAAAAGCAGGAGACGAACGAGAAGCTCAAACACTTGCTCTTCTTGCCAAATTCAAAAATAAAATTGAATCTGCAAAAGAAACTTTTGTTGATAATGAATCTAAAGAAGAAGAACAAGCTGAAGTTGATGAAGATGATCCACAAGATATATCTTGGTAGGGTTTCGTCATTGATGTGACTTAAGTCTAACTAAGGGCTCAAAAAAGCGAACGCAATCAAATATTTTTATTTTTGTGTGTACAGGTTGGCGAAGTCGTTACATAATGAGAAGGCAGAGCTATCACTGGCAAAAGATGCGAACTTAAAAACTGATGATTGGTTTGAAATTTATGATCCTCGAAATCCTTTGAATAAACGAAGACGAGAGGAAAGTCAAAAAGTAGAGAAAATTAAAAAATTTAAACCTGTTGATTGAAGCAAATTAAACACCATAAATATATAATTTCAGGGTAAGTGCTCTAGTAAATTATTTAAGATTTATTTTTCTTGGTTTCTCAGATTGTTAATTGTGACATTTTTCATCACTGACTTCTTTTAGTTATACTTTTTACTTTTACTAAAAATGTCTTAAAAGTGATATTAGATTTTAACTTGAATTTGCTTTCATTTTGTTTTAGGTGCTGCGTTTTGTTCAGGCTGGCAATACGTAGCAATTCTCACTTTACCAATATAGCAATTTATTGGTCGTTTAATTAGTTGAAGAAAAAAAACAGCAATGCAGAAAGCGTTAAAATTGGGAGCTCTACATTGAAATTTAATTTTGAGTTGATAAATTGAGGTTGTGTTAAAAAGAAAGGAATTGCAAAGTAGTTACTGAAATGCAACAATGCTGAATTGCTGAAATAATGCAAACGAAACACCAATCAAGTAACAGTCAACAGTGAATAGAATAGAAAAGTTTTTTAAGTGGTGTTTGACCATTATAGCTTAATAATTTAGGCGGTGTTATAATAATATATTTTCCGGGCACTTGTTTCCAAATAATTACAGTGCAATGTGACATGACACATCTATCTTGAATATATGTAGGGGAAAAATTTTATTCTATGTTTATTCAATAAGTTTTAGATAGTAGTATCAGTTCTCAATTTATGTAATGTATCGTTATAATTACAAAATATAAAAATTACTTGAAAGGAATAAGGACAAGTTTAAAAGTGAAGTTCAGCTTTTGTAGGCATGATTCTTCTACCAATTCTATTATCAACCTCGTTGTAAAGTAAACAACAAAACGAGCTTATCATCTACCTGACTGTTGACCGCGGATAAGCACTTAAAAGATATTTACGATTTACCCCCAAATTCTGGTCTGTCTGGAAGCATTTGATCCGAAGTATGTCATTAAGCGTGGATTAAATTATCCATGCTATAGTGATTTGCACCTGCAAATATTATATATATGAAGTATATTTATGGAGATGGAGAATCCAACTGCAATGAAAATGAAAAGGTACGTCTGACCGTTTATCAGCCTTTTTTATTCATTTATTTATTTATACATATAAAATGAATAATACAAAAAAAAGGACAAAATGGTTGTGTTTGAATGTCTTCCTAGTTCATAGTGGTAATTCCTTGTGATGTTACCATAAATAAAACAAACACTAAGTGCTACATACTAATATGTACATGGACGATGAAAATGCTTATTAGGTAGAGCATAATGATTGCACTTTGCACCCATTATTGCCATCGCACAATTGCGAGGTGTATATGCATATTATTCTTTGGCATACAAATGTTCAAAGGATGTGTGAAGCTATTTGGATGTTAGTATTTGTTCGCCTTTCTGCATATCTCTCGATTTTTTGTGCCTATAGGATTGGATAGTGTAATTCTTTGTCATTTATTTATTGTGTATCTTCAACAAAAAACTTGTTTTTGTCTTCACGGAGTCTTGGGAATCCTTTAGGTGATCGATATATGTATGTAGTGTAGTGGCACATCGAGATGTAGTTGATCTTTGCAAGTTGCTCTCACAAAACTAACTCTCCGTCCAATTTTTTACTGAGCATGAGGATACTTTTAGTAAAGAGCATAAAATATTACGAGTGTGCAAATTTTTTGTTTGTGACCCTGTTGCGTGTGTTATCAAAGAATATTTTAAACACCAGCTTACAGCTGGAAAGTATTGAATTTCTTATTAAAATCAACTAAAATCATATAGTACCAGCAGCAAGAGTTATAAACATCCACCCACACGTTAGATTCTTTGATATATGAAATCAACCTGTTTTTAGATCGCAGATTCAAGGTACAACGGTACAAGATAGTTTAGTTTTACTGTAGGAAACATACCTGTTGTACAAGTTGTACTTCTCGGTGGAGCGTCACGGGAAATTAGCTATTTCAAAAATTGATAAAATTGATTCAAATTAGTTCAAGGAAAAAGAGCTGCTCGTGTGAGAGTTAGTTAACTTAACTTACAAATACAATATAATAACATTGAGTGTGGGTAGGCGTTGAGTGAGTGATTAGTTTACTGCTATGATATTATGACAAGACCTGAAGATTAGTAAAAATTTTAGAGATGGGTAGACCAAGCGTAACTTCCACTGCGAGTATCAGATATCAATACCACGCACCTCTGGGTAATAATCTCATTAATAATCAAGTTATAACTTCTTTTCGATATGGGATAAGCATTTGTTTTGTTATTTTTGTTGAGCCCCCTAATTCTTTGAATTAGAAGCCCTCCTGGAGAAAACTACTAAATTGGCTGATTTATGAAAATTTTTGTTTTTATAAAATGTTTTTTAAAGCTCATGATTTAATAAACTACCCCAATGCCAGTCTCAGTCTCATCCATATTTCTCTATAGTTTTTAATCGCTTGAGAAATCCGATATCACTGTTAGAAATTGCAAATTCAAAATTGACCTTAATCCTTTGTTGGAAATTTTTTGAATTTAGAGAATGGAGGAGGCGCTCCATTATTATGGAAAGGACCAAGAAAGGTCGCTTGCTTTTGTTTATTGGCCGTTTTTCTTCCATGTGTCCTTGTCTCAGTGGCCCTTCTTATGAGATTTGTTGTAAATGGGACTGCAATATATCATCTCGCCCCTTCAGATATGAGGATCTTGGACCACCGTATTTCCACTATTTGGTGTCAAGTAAGATAAGCCAAAGCTGTTCCTTATCTGAATTTTGAACATTTTCATACGATAGAAATACATACGATGCAGTCATGAAATTAAAATCCCTTTTAATTTCGACTTGCGGGACGAAACATATAAGTCTAGAGAGAGATAAGTTAACCAAAAGTTTATTTTGGTTCGTTTTTAATTTTTCATGAGCTTTGGTCTTTAGCATCTTCAGTTTCTGTAGAATTTCATAGACTTGTTATTCTGCTCTTTTAGCATAATTTATTGTTTTAATCATAGACCCACGCTCGAGTGGAGTGCTGAGTTCTCAAGTAAAACCCGAATGAACGGAGAAGAAGCAAATTTATATGAGATGTGATTTTAGATCGAGACTTGTAGACAATTTAAGCTAGGCAACAGGCAAAGCTTTCGGGGTTTTGTAGAGTATCGGAAATCCAGAGACGAGGGGACATGAACAGCAACATCAATATTTATTATTCTCACTCACACTCACACTCTTATTACATTTTGACTTCACGTGGCAAAAGGTTTTTTCTGTATAATTTTTCCCTTGTCTCGATCTCGAACATTGAACTCCTTGGCGTCAGAGTAAGAAAGCATAATTATTGTCCTTGTGTCATTAAACGACCCACACTGCCATTAGCCTCTGCCACATTTTTCAGAATTCTCAGCAAAACAACCACCTAATAATTCTGGCACGAGTAGTTAGTTGTACAAGGAAAAAGTTGTAGGAAAGAGAAAGATTTTTAATGATGTATTTTTACTATACTTACTACTATTTTTACTGTCACTGTCTCGTTTGCTACTCGATCATGTATTCCCGTGAGTCATCACTAGTATTGTTTTCCAATGCATTTAGGAAAAGGTATATACAAAACATACTGGGCCAATATAGATTATGTATGTATGCCTGCCAAATGCCAAATGCCTACAGATTTGTAAGGAAATTAGCAAAATAATAACCCTTCCATGACTTTTCTTCCCTAAACTTTCAGTTTCGATTACATTTTGGCAGTTGGTGCTGGTGCTAGTGCGTATTCAATTACCAATTAATTACCAAATCCATGTGTGCAGTGCATATGATTAGAAACTGTCTATTACACTTTATAGAACCATACTAGTATTCAATGTTTAAGCATTTGTAGCTTTTGTATTTGTAATAATTTATGTATCAAACATCAATATTAGTTTCATTTGTATTTTTTCAGAGTGAGATCGTAAAGGGAAATACGAGTTTTACAGCATTTGTTACAAATGGGGAGCCAGAAGTCGTGAAATCAAGTGAACCTTTGGTGATAGAAAGAAATTTAATAATTCCAGACGATCACAAAGAATATTGGGGATTTTATCTGCTGAAGGGATCTACTTTTAGAATTTATAACTGTGCTAGGTTAGTGATTGTAATTTTGATATTTATGGCAAAATTTGTCCAAATATTTTAATACCAATTAAGCAATGCTAATGATTGGCTTTAATTTTTGTTATATTAATTTAAAACAGATTTAAAGGTGGCACATTACTCATTGTTAGAGGAAGATCCCACCTTGAACATTGTGCATATATTGGAGAGTCAGATTCAGCAGGAGATTCTGACGATTTCTCATCCTCTACTAGCCGTGAGACTAAGCCAACGAACCAAAACGATGTAAATGCATTAGCGAGTTCGAAAGAAGAAATGGGAATCTTGCTAACTAAAATTCGAAATTATATTCGATCTCGGCCAAAAAATTATGGAAAGTTAAAACAAAGTTTGGCTGATTGGATGTTACTGGATCAAAATCCAAATATGAATAATAATTCATCCTTAGAATTTCCTTCTAAAACTTCTGCCCATCAACTTGAAGAACTTCTTAAATCTGTAACTAACGAATCGAATGGAGATCAGAAATCTCAGGAGCTGTTACAGTTGCAGCAAAAATCGAAGGAGTTGTTACAGTTGCAGCAAAAGTCGCAAGAAATCGAGGGTGATGTTGTAGTTGAACACGGTACAATTCATAGACATCGACGTCAGGCTGAACTGAGGAAAATTTCAGAGTCTGGAGAAAATGGTGCATTTGAAGAAGAGGATGAAAACTTAAATGTAAAGGACAGTGCGGTAAGGATGTAAAGATTTTTTTATTCTTTAATAAGCAATGCTAATAATCTGACTAGTTTATAAAAAAAGTTGGTATACTGATAAATGTATTTTTTATTGTTCTTTAGACTGTGAATAAAACCGTAAGTGGTGAACATCTTTCCTTAGAAGGAGGGATATGGGAAAGAGAGCATAATCATCATACAGGAGTTCTGAATGATACGGTCGATCCGAATGACGGATCTGATTCAGAATCTGAGTCGAGTTGGTCAAGCAGCGAGGAAGCGATGGCAAAATGTGAAGGGGTTGTAGCTTCGTTTTTGATCACGCCCAATGAAACATGTGGTCTCAAATTAGATGACGGTTTAAACGGATGGCAAACCGGGCCTTTTTATGAAGACCACGTTAACATATCAGCCTATTATTATTTTATATTCGGTTCCGAAAATGAAAAAAGGGATAATATTATTCGTGCAAGATTTGCCCTCGAGAAATCCGTCTATGATCTCCCATCGCCTGTTGTTAATTGTACTGGAGTTAGAGAGTGCAAAGTTGATTTAAAATTCGGATCTTCTGAAAAGGTCAGTCCATTTTAAAAACTTGCATTGTTTTAAATGCTCGGTTTATTTAAAAAAAACTGAGAATTTACATAAAAATGTTTTTTAATATTTTTTAGCTGGTGATTACGGTACCGCAACCACCACCTGAAGCAGAATCAGTATGGAATGAAAATTATGTAGCTGAATCCGAATGTGTTCCACGTACATCAATATATCTTCTTTTTGTTCTTACTGTTCCTCTCATCATTCTTCTTTGTGCTTTTCAATAATCTTAGACTTTTATTTTCATCGTGCCGTATTCCAAAGTTACCTCTGCAAAATCAAGAAAGGACAGTTTCTCAGTCTGATAGAATAAGAATTACTTACTTGTTGATCTGCTGAACTTCACACCTTCAGAACTTCTTGTGAGAGATTTTGAAACCTGTTTTCGGTAAATACTAGATACTAGATCCATTTAATTCATATTGTAATAATACCAAATACCACAAGTGTTGTCGACTTCTAATTCTGTTACTCTACTACAATAATATCAGAAAGATTATGGAATGAATGAATGACGAATTACATTTATTGTCTAATAATTAAAAGCATTCATTTTTATTTATGAACATTTTGTATCAAAACATTACTTCTGTTATTTGAGATTTGTTACTAAAGATTAAAAACCCAAATGTATACAGTTTTATAGAAATATTATACTCTACCCATTGTGACTGTGATCTTGTTAATTTTAAGAGTTGATATTATTTTGTAATAATACTTTTTAACTGTATTGATTAAAATAAAACATTACAAGGATTTAAAAAACTGTTTGCGTTATTTTTATAAGAAAAATTGAAATCTATGAGTGCCTTAATAATATTTTAGCTCTAATTCCTAAACTTCACATTAGAACAATCAGTTGGCATTTGGCAAGAATCGTTTAAGTTTTACTTACAGGAAGGGTGTCCGATTGAAAATTAGACCAATGAATCAGTTGAGAATCAATTATACCGAATTAAGGATAATACTTTGGCATTAACTAGTCCATCCAACATGAAATCAGGTCTGAATTTTTTCATCCCTATCCCATTTTACTATTATAGTTTTGCATACGAGTTTAAATGAGCATCTACTATCGTACTCGTACTATCTACTGACTTTTTTCATACATAAGGCCTCTTGGGACAATTTCATTTATACTCCCAGTTTGCATGATTCGCTTCAAATTTTGGAAGAGCTATATAAAACCAAGTGATGTTAAATCTTGAAAGATGGTAAATGGTAAAATATTATATTTAAATGAAATTGAAATGAAACTAATAATTTTACTTGAATAACGAAGAATAACTTTCAGTTAAAATTTTAGCTGGACTTTTTCATTGGATACCAGTAAATGAAAGTTTTAAATTTATTATACTTTGGAAATATGAAACAATTATTGCAAGACTTGCAATGTTGCAATAAAATAAAAAATAAAATATATAGTTTTTTGTCTTTTTTGGGCTTCTGAATGGGGGCGAGGAGAATGTAGAAAATTGCATTTGCATAATATGACTGGCAGAGTGGCAGATGACATGCATTGATACATTTGAGAATGGGTTAATTATGTGTTTCATTGTAGTTGTAGTAGAGTATGCATTTGCATTATCTTCAATCAGATGAATCAGAATCAAAAAAGCCTGTCTGTTCGAAAAACTATTTTTAGCTCAGTTGAATAAGAAATATAGAATGTCTCAGCAGGAAAGGCCTATCCTTACCCATGCTGACCGAGAATGAAGTGATGCCACCGGAATTCCGAATTCGGGATAACAGGGACAATCTTAATTACAATGTACACATCTCTTTTATGTATAACAATAGAAAATTCCATCACTACCCGACTATTTAAAGGTACAGTCGACATATTTTACAACGAAATACCTTCTTTAATAATCTTTGTTTTCCGTTCCTGTGTTGTCTGTATATAACCTTTATCAATGTTTGTAAATAATTTTAAAATACTACCACTACCACTCATTAGAGAAAGAGATTTTTGAATTTTGAAGACATTATTTACTATTTACATAATCTAAGCTTTAAATTCTTATAGATATTTTTTGACTAATTAATTGTTTAAAAGAAAAATCTTTCGTCTACAGTGTCTGTAAAATATGTTTTGGGTCCGAATTACGAATACAAAAGCATCGTCGGATGTTTGAAATAATAATTATGGTTAAAGGTCACAGTATATGAATAATGGTTGATTACTTTTAAATACTAAATAATTTGGGCAGTCATGACTATCACATGAGTTCTTTTGCTCTTTAGTACTTTTAGCCTTTAGTATTACATGTTTATTATAGTATATTTTTTTATCTGTAAAGTGTAAAGGGCAAGAGTAATCTTCGTGGGCTATTGATATTACTAGACATTAGCTTTGATTGAGGATGTCAAACAAAAATCAGTGTTTAATTTAAAAATAAGTTTTCAAAGTATCGAGATATGACTGTAATTACATTGAAGCCTGGGATGCCAGGGATCCTAGCTACGGGGATGGCAATGGTAGCCAAAAATGGTCATACTGTTTTTATTATAAGGCTCTGATTTACAGGATTTTCTTGTTTAAATTTTAAAGCATGGTGAATTCTTTAGCATCCCATTGTTGTCTTATTGAAAGAGGGTTTCAACAGCCGGCCCCCTAGATCTCTGTTCTGTGGGGTTTCAAGTTTTAATCTCGTTTACTTCCCCCTACAATGTATAATAATGCATCAGTTTAATTCTTCTAACGCCACTTTCAGAACTGTTTTTTATCTTAGGAATTAATTAAATAGTATTGTCGTAAAAAATATTTTTAAGCCCTTACCCCATGTAAATAATCCCTCCACCATCCTCTGGAAAGACATTCTATTTAACTCCCCCTTCAGTATTTAAAAACAGAAATTTATAAATTGATGTTCCTTCGAAATCAAAATAATTAATCCATGAAATTTTTCATTAGGATTTGATTTTCGATTTGAAATAACTCCCCAAGCGTTTATAAATCGTTTTACGATTTAGTCGAAATGCTTCTTTCAAAGACAGTCACGCACAAATCCTAAATCCAATTTATAGAATGAATCCAAAGGGAAACTTTACATGTAATGTGAAATTGTGAAGCTATTAAATGAGTAGTATTAAAATTATAATCCAAAATTAATAAAGACTACAAAATGGAAAAATGTTAGGTTATGCAGAGGAATATTAAAAATTAATAATTATTAATCATTTCCTCATTTGTTAATTCCTTAATTCACTCTTAGTTAAATTCAAAAAAATTTACACCTTAGGTTAGATTAGACGTTCATAGACAGTTCAGAGTAAGTCAACAGGGAATTTTTCTTACACTCATTAAATGATGCATAAATACATTTTAAAATTAAAATCACAAGGACTTACATGAGTCTAATTGTATATTTTTTTTACTGATTTCGACAAAACTATTTTGCATTTTATTTGTAATTAATAATTGCGAAAAGAGCTCCTAATTATTAATTACAATTTGTAATTAATAATTACGAGTTTAGAAAAAAAGGTTAAAAACCTAAAACCATTCCTAGTTTAGTGGAAAGAATAAGAGTGTATATATGAAATATATGTAATGGTTGAGAGTTGAGGGTAAAAAAGGGTGTAATGGTAATTGGCAAAGTTAATAGGCTAAATGATGAAATTAAAAATGCCATACCACACCTGACCTTAATTATTAAAACATTTTCAGCAATTTGGAGAAACCCCTTGTTTGCTAGTTCAAAATTGATCTGCCAACATTAAAAAGGACCACATATCCACATAAT
>JAQGAA010000463.1:0-22412 GCA_034696425.1 Isotoma viridis
TGACCACGTAGAGATAAAATGCACATGCTAGAATAACTAACTAAAAACCACTATAAACCTTTCAAGCCTAAGCAAGAATTCAAGACAAGTTTATAATTCCTGTGTGTATGGGATAAGTGAGTGGAAATATTTGGATTTGTCACAGATGCTCATACACGAAACTCTTTCTTTCTTGTCTGTCATCAAAAGAAATTCCCTTTCTTCCTACCTCCGAAAGACAGAACGAATGTTAATGTAACATTAGCTCAAGGAATATATTTTATTGTTAGATAATACGTTACATGAAATTGAATGCATTCCACAGCGGCATCGGCATTTCATATTTTTATTTATTCATACATCATTTGGGAATAGATAAAGGAAAAGCGTTGATAGAAATAAAGCCATTAGTTTTCTCTGATCTCTTCGCATATAGTAAAATATGTGTATAAAATGTATTATCTACTTTACATTCTACAGTGTACATATATTGTACAATGTGTGTGGCACACAGTAGTAAGGAATAAAGAGGTACTAACAAAACAAGGGAGCTTGTATAAATCTAACAGTGGTTTGATATCAGCATACCAAACAAAAATATTAATCGTTTTGGATAGACAGTTTGTTCCCAGTTGAAGATTTGGTCTAGAAGAGGAAAAGAGGGCAGAGGCAAAAGGAATTTCTTGAATAATGAGAGTTTAAAAAGTTTAAATTTAAAATCCGTATCCTATCCTACCTTCTTATATGATTTCCATGCTCAAATCCAAAGGTGATTCCCAAAGGAGTGTCTAAAGCAACAGTAAATTTGGCCAAAGGGCTTCCACTTTTATTTATTTAACTACCGACTTTCCAAGGAATGCCTAGGATCATCATCCTGCATAATATGAGCATTTGAGTCATTTACAATACTTCAGTGGCACACCATGATTCAATTAAATAAATAAGAATACTTTTCTCCACTCTTGTTATTTCCTTACACATTGTTTTCTTTGGAAATTGTCAAGATTTCTAACCCAATAGGTTTGCTTGTTCTTAGAAATAAAATTCTCTCTGTAGTATTAAGATGAAAGGTTTATAGTGGTTTTTAGTTAGTTATTCTAGCATGTGCATTTTATCTCTACGTGGTCATTGTCATGATACTTGTGTTATACATGTATCAAAGCGTAGATAGTTAGATACTAACCAAAACTAGGATATTAGGATTCGTGGATTAATAGATACTTTTGAATCACTATACTACTGGTTTTACAGGAGAAGGGTTTATATTTTGTATTTTGTAGTCTTTACATACAAAAATATATACGATTTTCCTAATAAGACAATGTTTAAATATTCAGTACTAAATAAAATGAGAATACCTGCTAGATATAGATCAGTCTGTATATAACATAATAATATTATATGCTATGATCAGCAGGGTCTTGGAGGACCCTGTTGTTTGTAATTGTAAAAGAAGGGATAACTTTGTTGTATATGTAGTCAAGTTAGTATAAGTAAATGGGATGGATGGACGGTTGGATGGAGAGAATAGGAGAATAAATACACAAGATTTCTCTTTGAAGTTTCCAGGTCGGTCTAGAATAATTAGTAACTTTGACTCTGAAATAAAGAGAAAATAGAGAAAGAGAGATAGAGAGAAAGGGAAATGACAAATGGGAAATCCATCCATGTATACTGAGTAAAATAGTAGAGAGTGAGTAGTAGATCTATCAGCTCAAACTATCTTTGTACAGTAGGACTAATAACAACACACAACCCTATCTACCCAAAGATCCAACCTTTCCTTTCCCTAGGTCTATTTATTTTACAATAAAACATCAAAAATGTCCAGAGAAAGATTCTCTTTTTTGATCTTGTTTTGTGTACTTTCTCCTATTGTTTGCCAATCTAATGTGTGTCTGTGTGTGTGTCTGTATGATTATGTTTCCCTTTTGCTCTTTGTACTTTATCTTTGAAAACCGTATCGAATCAACTTATGTATGCTATTTTCTCTACTTTGTACCGGTTATGCTTTCCAACAGGGTTTGAATAATACAGGATATATACATCTCTGCACATAATGTATAGATTTAGAAGGAAGGGTTTATATAATAATGTAATGTGTACCTAATTTCTCGTTTTACCTACTTGTTGTACAAAAAAATGGGGAAGTCGCTTTCACAAGAGAAATAAATCAACAAATGAAATAACCTTTTTTGTTATCCTTTTGGGATTCCTCATCTCGGGTGGGCTACTTTTTTTAAGTAGATTGAAAGTTTTGTTTGTGAATTATTTCAGAGTTCAAAATTTATGAGAAGTTTTGCAATGCTTCTTGTGTGTCAAATGTGGTTTAGAAGCTTATTGATTGTTAAGATTTCTTAAAATTTTTATTTCAACAGGTTGTCATATTGCCTCTGAATTCAAGTTTGAATTTATAATGGGTTGGTATATTTTAAGAATAAATTCCGTTAATTTCCTTTAATTTAAATTTATAAATCATTTACATACCAAAGCAATGAGTTTCCAGATCTAACTTTACAAACGGATTCGAATAATAAGAAACCTTACATTTAATTTTGTTATCTTTAACAAAATGAGGATGAATAAAGCCAAGAATACAAAAATAATACTTGGGTGTGTTCATTCCCCCAACCCCAACTTTGCATATTCAAGTATCAATAACAAGGCGACAAAATAAAAATGTGAACGATCTATGTTATGAGTTAATAATGTGGGTTGGAGTTTGAGACTAAGGATTTCAGTTTCATATTCTCCATTCGTCCATTCTCAAATACACTATATATAATACTTACTTACTTACATATAACTAACACATCACCTCCTTTTTTAAAACCTCTTGAGCTTTTGGTATGATTTCTTCTAACTTATGACTACAATAATTCCAGATTCGTTTGTACCAAGTAATAATAATACCAATAGATATGGTGTAGATTTTTAAGAATATCCAAATGCAGAATCATCCTCCCTCATCATCACATTATAGAAAGTGTGGTCCTATCTTATAACTAATAACACACTTATACCGTTGGTTAGTCGTGGTGGGTGAAGAAATGAAGAGTCTCATTGTCGTCTTGGAGAAAAATAAGGGTTTTAACTCGATCCACAGAACAACACGCTTGGGACCATTAGCTCGTTAAAAATTATGAGCGATGGATAATAATAACTATCTGCTATCACCACTTCCTGTATGTGCCCTACCTCTCTGAATCTATGTGTACTTGTTATTTGAACCACAATCTACAAATACATTTTTTTTCTTTTTATAATTTTCTCCTTGCCTTCTTGTCATCTCTTTCTTGGGTAAAAAGCACGTCTCTGTTAAAAAAGCTTCCTTTTTTTGTATCCCTGTCGCCATATGCCCCATGGAAGTAAGTAAGTATAAGGAATATGCATAATGACATGAATCAGTTGAGAAAAGAAGTTTTACATTTACATAAGGTATTTATAAAAGAGGAGTAGTAGTAACAGTAGTAAGTACTTATGGGAGAAAAGTTTCACCATTAAGTTGGATTTAGATGTGAATTTTTACTTGTAAACTTACCTAAAGCCATACCTATTTCTTCGTGACCAAATTTTTCAAATGAAAGGTTCCCATATGTCATTCCAAGTGGGGCTTCACTTTAAACCAAGATCTTCAACAAGAAGAATCCATTACACCTTCTCATCTACTTAACATTGTCAACTTCTCATTACTACTGCCTATATGGAGACAGTATCTTGTGTACCTTTAGGAGTAGTAGTTGGGTAACAATATTTTGTAACTTTTTTCTTTCCAAGCCAATGTTTCTCCGACAGTAGTAAAGCATGTAATATTAACGCAGAGAGTCAAAGCCACATGGATTTTATTACCGGTATAAATATGTTAAAAGTCGTCCCAGACGTAGACCTGTACCGGAAAATCACCTATCCGAGAAAGCTCTTCTAGAGTGTCTTTTTTAATAGTAAAAAAGCTAGTAGTAGTTGTAGTAGTAATGAAAGAGCCAGACACAGGCAATGCATTGAGAAATTAAGAGGGTCGTTAAATGAAAATTAAACTCATTTTTGATTCGGTTCACTTCTCTTAATTGCTTGCGATAAAGCTGTATACAATTTTAAAGCCAGAGTGTGTTACAGTATTAAAGAGAGGGCGTAGATATTATTACTTAAAATCTAAATGATTCAATGTCTGTTTGTAAAAAAGTATATGAATTTTTTGAAATCTTGTAATAATATGAGAGATTTGATTGTATTTTTGTGTAGTTTGCAATACTACTGTAGTTGTTATAGGTAAACGTCTTTGAATATCGAATGAACTGGAGAGCTCATACGTTTTTTATAACTTTGACATTAAAGGTTTACCGAGAAAATTTATGAGATTCGCAAAGGTAGACTAAAAAGTACGGATGGTTGCGGGTTGGGTTTCCTATTATATACTGTCCTGTCAGTGTGACTGTGTTTAATACTATTATATTATTAGATAGAAGAAGAGTGAACTTGTGGGGCTGTGCCCTCTTTAAACTGCTGTTATATCTGAAAAACGATTTTGTACTCAAAAATATGATATAATACAGTTTATGCATACTTGGTTGGCATGTTGTTCAATTATTTTTCACTTAGAAGCTAAGAATTAAATCGGTTTAGATCCTCGTACTAGAAGTTTATACGGATTTTGTCTAAAATCCTCTTCATATTTGCTTGCTTGAGTTTCATTTTCAAAATACCTACTGCCAGTAGTAGTAGTAGTGGAAGTGCGGTGCTTTAGTTTTGTGTGGCCTAAACATCTTACTAACTCTTTACTGAATTTGCTTTTACGAATTATGCCATGATGCAAATGGCATTTGGTGTTTTCTGGTGGCATCACTACTACTGGTATGACAAGGCACTGAATCTTTTGCCACTAAATTTTCAGCATTTGCTCCATATGACGTGCCTGTCAAGCAATAAATAGAGACGTAAATTGAGTCTCCCTTGCTTTGGTTGTTACACTTCATTTAGTCAATGCAATGCTAAAGAATCTTAAAACGAGCTTAACAATTGGGGACTCGACACTAATCTACTATAATATACATATATGTAACATTCATATTATATCTAGAGACAAGACCGACACCCCCTACACTCTAACAAATCTTCTGTAATAACTTAGTGGGGGTGGATTGTTTATTATTTTCATCATTATTTTTCCTGCATCTTTATCACGGTTTATTTCATATTTCTTTAAATACAGCACCCAAAAATACCCATGGAATAAACTAGATAGGAATATTTTAAAACGACATATTATTCGTAAATATTTGAATATTTGGAATTTAACTGATGAGCTAGAAATACACAACTCTAATAGCTTGAGCTTCATCGTCAGCCAGATTACTTATACAATAATATGTTAAAGAATACCCGCATAATGCATGTATGAAATCTTCCATCAGTGTTTAAGCATTTTGCTGTTTATAATAGAATGAAGTGAAACTTGGACAATAGACCGGGGACCGGGACTAGAATAGAAAAACCTATGAAGTTGTAAGGGCCTGAGAGTAGGTTGATTGTTGTGAAAGACATTCAAAATACAATAACGTCCCACATCAACCAAGTATGTGTATGTGTGTACGTACATGTATAGATATATAAATTGTATTGTTTGTCCTGGGTGCATTGTCCTTTTTTCTTGAGATGATAATGCGGATCAGATTCATCGGATATTTCAATTACGATAGAAGAAGGTTCCATCCTTCTATAACTACTTGTATGTTATTAGGCAGACAGATTTGGTTCTTTTTTCTCCAAATAAAAGGATAGAGGAGCCAAGAATGTCGATAACAGCTAAAGATTAGCTTCTTATAAAGAATTCAATCCAAGTATCAAAAGCCCATTTCAACATTTAAGAACTTCAGTCAGACTGGACGGGTTGGGAACAATGAAAATGAGACAGAGTAAAGAACAAATAAAACCTTTTCTTTTCTAAGGACCCACACTAGCATTACTTTTCTACCTGGAATATAAACTCCCCCATCATGAATTGAAATTGAATACTTATTTTTATATCTAGTTAAGCTAGGACGATGATATTATTTCCGAGATAAATTTGATAGAGGTATTGTATTCATACATATAATATGCTGATGCTTGCTTTTTTTTCTTTGAGGTACTACTGATGGTGATATCATATTATTGTCACTTGTCCGGCATAAATTGAAGGAACAACTTTGGTCGGCTGAAGATCGAGCAGTCTTTTGTTAATCGGATGGGATAACGTGTAGGAGTACAGTAGTGTGTAGGGGTAAAAAGATGGAGATGAAAGAAATCGTTATTATTATATTTTCCATCTGACATAATAATTTTATATAAAAAGTGTAACTACAATTCTGTCATCTGTGTATTTGTGAGTTGAGAAATGACAATGGGTTCCAGGGTGAGCATTATTTGTTGTAGTTGTGAAAGGGCAGGGAAAAAAAGAGAAAGAAGTTAGAGAAGAAAGGAGAACGAGGACAAGAAGGGTGTCCATGAGCACATAGAAAGAACGTTTGATTTGATTGAAGCCCTTTTCTCAGGCTTATAATGCGTGAATCTATTATGTAACCTGTTGGACAATTGAACGAAACCCTAGAATTCTTATAGTAAAATGCGTCTTTTCTTAAGTCTTGACACTGACATAGCACAATCCATATACAACCCAAACACATAATACCACTCACCAATGCCATTAGCATTGCCACGACACCATCAGTGAATAATATGTAACAATGGTCCAACTCACAATCACAATCTTCTCACATACATACACTCCGATTTTTTCTTATGTAACGAGTATGTTTTCCTTATGCGGTGATGTAAAAACTCGTTTGTGTACATTGTGTCAAGAGGGGAAGAAATGGTGTTGGAATAAGGATAGAAAAAAAAGTCCGAATAATTTTTCACTCCTTCATATCATTGTCATATAACTTGAGGAGGAATTAGCTTTTGTACTTTATGTCCATTCTGCACTCTCTCTGGTTCAGAAGGAGATCTATGTCCAGTAGGGAACAAAAGTATGAAGAAGTCTTGGTTTATTATTTTCATCCATCTCCTTCCCTGCTGGAGTTGCTTGGTAATAACAAGGTACCTTTGTCCAATTTTCTATTCAAGGGAATTGTTGCTATTCTACTCGAAAGAAAGATTATCGTCGATTTAATATTACCTAATTTTTTGCTCGAGGAACATTGTGTCACAAGAGTGTGCAATACAAAATAAGAGCACAGGGAACAGGGGCGGTTTTAGTATTTTACAATGTAAAAGATAACAGATTGAAGCTCAATTGTTAAGAATGTGCTTGATTGCTAACATTTTGTTTAATTAAATCTGCATACGCTAAAAAACTGTTTTAAAAAAACTCGTTTGCTAGCCGCAGCCGCTGCCGCTAGCCGGTGACAGAGTGAAAGTCCGTCATATTTCTTGTATTGCATTGATGAATTAATTAATTATTATATGAAACAAAATTGTACGCTTCTTCTACTTTCTAATTAATTTTAAAGTATGTATGCAAAAACTTCGAGAAAAGATTTGTAATTTATTAATGATTCTTAAATTTTATAGGACAATCGCCTACGGAAGAGGCCAAGCGCAGCAAGACATTCTGTTGAAGAATGCCCTGAATGAAGAGTATTACACGGCCTTCAAAGTAGTCCCCACTGATGACCGTCCACAGGCTGAAAATCCTACGAACAGATCCCAACCAAAAGGAAACAAACAATTGAAAAAGTACTTCACCCTTGAGAAAGCATCTGAACCTGCAGCCAAATCATTTAGCCAGTTGTTCGAAGTACCATCATCCCTTCCAAGTGGAAAGGACAATAGAAACATTTGTGATGACAGAACTTCTCAACCTTTAGGACAATCTGATATTTATAGTCTTCGGGAGCAAGGGGTATCATCCAAGGAGATTGTGGACACACTTATCACCAGTTCTAAATCATTCACTCAGAAGACAGAATACTCACAGGAAAAGTATTTGAAGAAAAAAGAAAAGATTTATGGAGATACTTTGCTATTTCTCAAAATTGATTTGTTTTTATTGTCTGAATTTTTGTTTAAAAAGGACCCTAGCCGTATTTTAGGGTTGAGACCTGATACAATTTCTCAAATATTATCGTATTCGAATGTACATTCAGGTGGAAGGTATGTTGTGTATGAAAGTGCTGGTGGTATTTTAGTTTCCGGTATGTTACAAAGATTAGGAGGGTTAGGATTATTGTTACACTGTCATTTAGGCACTAATCCTCAAAAATTTGCTTTGACTTATATGAATTTTGACGACGAGGTTCTTAAACCTTTGAAAAACCTGGATGTGTTCTATTTAATTAAAGGAAGAGGAAGAAAAGTTGTAAAGCAGGTTAGTGGTAGTAGTAATGGTAAAGAAGAAAGTGTGACTGAGGGTAGTATGGAAATCAAATTGGAAGAGGAAGATGAGTCTCCAGAAGCTAAAAGAATCAAGTTAGATGCAGAAATAATTCAAGATACTGAAATGGCTAAAGCTGCTGAGGAAGATAGCAATGGAGCATCAAGGGTCGAATCGCTTAAAGATGATGGTGTTTCAGATTCACCGGTTGAAAAGATAAAATCCAGTGTTGGTCGGGAAGAAAATGAAAAGAGTATGGAACTCTTGAATTCGGATTTTGATGGGTTGGTGATCTGTGGAAAAGAGCATCCATTATCAATTTTACAAAGACTGTTACCGCATCTTGGTCTTTCATGTCCCTTCGTGGTCTACTGTGCTTATAGCGAAGTAAGTGTTTCTTGTTTTTTATTTGTTAGAACATCAACTTAATACTTTGCTGAAATGTCATCTACAAATTGTAATGAAATGTTTTGACTTGTTCAGCCTCTTGTAGAATGTTACGTATGGCTGAAAGAGAAAAGTCTTGGTGCAAACATGCATATTGTGGACAATTGGCTTCGAAACATTCAAGTTGAGAGTGAAAGGACGCATCCAGAAATTAATATGAGCTCAGGAGGAGGCTACCTTTTATATGGAACTCATGTTAGAGACAATGACTAATTTATAACCAAATGGATATATTCTATGTAAATATAGGATGATTTATTTATTTAAGTTATAACTTTATAAAATGATTTTTATAATAATATCAAGTTTCAAGTACAATATAAAAGATATTTTGAGCAAATATTATATCAATGGATTTGATACTCAATTTATGTTTATTTGAAACACAAACAAAATAGAATAGCAAATGGAATCAATGGAATGTACAACGAAATTCTCAGCTTTTTTGTTTCATATTCTGTTTACAATGACCAATACTAGGAAACATACAAATTAGATTCATAAATAGGATCCATAAACGATATCCGTTTCCACTAATAGTTATCATTGCTATTGCGCTAAAAATTGTTCAGTATGCGACTTGCTCATTTTTTTGCTTCTGTGAACTTTAAATATCTATAATCTATTCATAAAATAATGGTTATGGACATGGACATGCAAAAACATGAACCCTTTTTTCATCAAGTCACGTTTGTCCTACGTTATTCTCCTATGGAAACCAAAGGAAGATTTTGTATGTATTGAGCGAAAATATTTCCAATTAAAATTTCAGGTCCCAGTTGCTTCTTTTGCAATGACAATGACGAATTTTAAAGTAAAGCTACCAATGCTTTAGAAATCTCAAGATTGCAACTATTGAAATAACAGTTTTCCATTAAGCTAGAGTTAAGACAAAGTGATGGCAGCTCCTGGCCCTGGTCCAGGAGGAAAATTAGGTGCAGCTGCTGCAGATGCAGGAGTAAAAAAGAAGGATGCAGTCGTGGCATTTCAAATCGAAACTGAAAATGAAGTGCAGTGGAGGTCATTGTTGCGTCGAGAAGGACTTATCGGTACGAAAGACTTGCAACTGAGGCATTCATTTAGTAATAAAGTATAAAATGAAATTTGCTGGTTTTGTATGAAGTGATTGATGTCTATGCAAGCTGGTGCGGGCCTTGTACTTCTATGATCAGCATACTAAAAAGAATCAAAGTTGAAGTCAATGATGATCGCTTGTGGTATGGTTTAGCCTGTTCGGATAATATTGATGACTTGCTTATGTTCAAGGATCAGAGCGAGCCGACTTGGTTATTTATTGGGGTACAGACACATTAATATTATTATACAAATACAACCGTTTACAATGAAAAAATGCAAATTTTAATGTCACCATATGCATTTTGCAAATTAAAATCGCAACATATTTTCCCCATTAAAACTTAGGGTGGTAAACCTGTTAAAGTATTCAGAGGATCCAATGCACCGGAACTAATTAGCCTTATAAAGAGTGAATTTGAGCATGAGGTTGAATGCATAGAAGGAAAATCCAGACGAAATTTTGTAATAGTTTTAAAACAACCATTTATATTATGAATTTCAAAAATGAGGAGAATGTACACTACAGCGATGATATAATATTTTACATACAGATTTCCATTGATGATGAGGTGAGTCGAAAGCTGAAAGCCGAAGCGGAGGCTTCTCGACTGGCAAACCTGGTTATCGAGGAAGACGATGCTGCAGGTCTTAATTGATAATATATTATCACAAATCATATTAAGATATCAAAAACAGAACAATAAAAATCAAACCATAATCTAATTCTAGCTCAAACTCTCAATGAGCTCCGAAGGGAATCCAGTCTCAGTTTGATGGGATCGCTTGAACCTTATACATTTGCAATTATTCAGCCATATGTAATTGCATCAGGAAGCGCTCAAGAAATTAAAGATTACCTTCAAGGAGATTTCAAAATTGAGCAGGAAGTCGTTGTAGATATGAATGAAGAGCATGCTAGAAATTTATATAGAATTCCAAAAGAAATCCTCGATCCTGTTCAGGACTTTGGATACCAAGACCAAGTAGATGAGGACATTATGGCTGCAGCATCTGGTGATGTAGATGATGAAGAAATGCAGGCAAAGCCAAAGAAATCTTCAAAAAAGAAATTAAAAACAATTCCAATTCCAATCCCCGATGGAATTCTTGGTGAAACAATTATTTTGCTTTTGGAGCACGAAGAAATCAAGCGATTAGCTGATGAAGGCCAGAAGCCTACTGGAACTCTGTTGAATACTGCTGATGATTACATCAGAATTAAAGTTGGTCCTGTTACTTACAAGGATGCATTGGAACATTCACCTAGCTGGTAAGTATTTCCTCAATTTAACAAAAAATATATAATATTCCTAAAAAACCATACTAACAAACACACCCTTTTCCGCAGTCTCCATGCAGTCTATGGAAGGGAGCATACAACTGGTGTTTGGTGTCCACGAAAATACGATGATAAGCGATACGTGTTGCTAAACTTTTTCCCAAATTTCATGCAACAAATTCTTGCTTTTACTCCGACGGAAACGACAAAATATTTATGTGCAATATTTCATGGAGTTTCCGGTGCTCTGGATATTGAGGAAAATGCAGATATATCAAATAACATGAAGGATGTGGTCGCACAAGGAAAGGTGAAAATTTCGATGGAAATGGCAGACGATATGCTAGCTTCTTGGGCCGTTAGTGGAGGTGAATTGATGACAAAGAAAGCGGCTCTCACATCGTAAGTACCTAGTTGAATTTGTACATGCCATTTTCAAAATGATCATTCTAACATTTTATGATTTTTAAAGGTCTGAAGTTTACGCAATAAGTGTTAACTGGAAGAACAGTTTCTTAATCCAAGCTCTCAACTCAATGGATCCCATTCATATCAGTGTTGATCAACCTAACGGTCGCAAGGAAACTGCATTATTATTCCCCCACCTTAACCTATCCATTGACGAATTGACTTCTCCAGAAGAAATCTTGGAAAAGTTCTTGGCAAGATCTCGCCCAAGATATGAATCAATAATGGCTCTTGATGAACCAGATGATTTACCTATGATGGAACGTGGTAGTTTTGAGGACGAAGATGATGAAGAAGAAGCAGAGGCTGCACCACCACCTCCACCGCCTAAGGAAGGAGGTGACGAAGAAGAAGAGGGGTTACCACCCCGACCTTCTATTGACGAAGGGGATGATGATAAGGATGACTGATCAAATGAGTTTTTAAATCTCTCTTCATTTTAACACTTTGAATTAATTTTGCACCATAAATCTTATGAATTTAAGCCGGATAACTCTGTGTAAGAATAACTCTGAAAATTGTACAATACATTATGAGCAAATATATATACACAAAGTACAAATCATACATCATACTGAACTGAAACAAAGAAATAAAAGCCATTATACTCATTTGCATAGGCTATTGATCCTAAATTTGAAAGCGTGTCAACAGGAAGTAAACTCTGGTTTTGGCATCAATATTTAATAATTCTTATTTGCAATTCCTAATTCTGTTGTTGTTTTTGTGTATAATAATAACTTAAAACAACATGTCATGTCATATCTATAATTTATTATCATCTCTGTAACCACAAAGTATTTAAGGTCTTATTTAGCACAACGTTGTAAATGTTAACTAATGGCATAAATGCTTCAAATAATGTTGCAATCTTGCAATGCTTAAAGTGGTTGTGCCAATATATCTTGTTTTATGTATATACTGATAACCCCATATCGACATTTTGACATGTATCTATCACGTTGGATTCCAAAAGCTATTAATAAATACATTATGCATATTTACAACATATAGACCGATGCATCTGGTTTTTTCTAAAGTTGTTCTTAATCCTTTGCTAATCTTAAGATCGACATAAGAACCGGTCTAAAGCGCATATAAAGACATTAATGTTTTTTGCTCTTCGCTTCAAAAGATGAGATGAACCTTTGTCCTGGAGACTCTTGGCTTGGCTGTGTGTATCTCTGCTTTTTACATCGAGAAGGGAGTAGTAGTGGCAGTGAGGGATCTCTTCGGCGTATCTCGAGTTGGAGTTAACGAGTTCCAGTTCCAGCCCCGTTATAGCCGGTGTTTTTGCCAATAGTATTCTTCGTTGGGGTAAAGCATAGTTTCATATAGCAAAAAATTGTTTACTTCCTTGTTGGATACGGCATACGGACCAGCAGAGTTTGTGGAATTGAATAGCATAGGGGGGTTATAGTATAAAAGAACGCTGAAGTAACTGCGTCTCCGTTGTAAATCTTCTACGCATTTACTGGAGCCCAGAATCAAAACACGGTCGGCTGAAGGACATAGCTAGGTTGTATTTAGGTGTTTTTAAGGAAGTTTGAGGCAGTTCTACTTTTGAAGTTGAGTTGTCACAACGTGAAATTTATTCAGAAGTAATTTTTGATAAAGTACTCAGTTTTACAAGAAATCATACGTTTAATCTTTCGAAAAGTTTTGCAGAAGTAAAAATGGTAAGTTGTCCATGATTTTAGAATATTTTTAAGTTTTTTAAGATTAGTTTTTGAGCATTTTTGTCTTAGGCGAACAGATTGTGTTAAGGGTAAAAGGCTTTATTTATTGAGTTGGTCAGGTTTGTTTATTTGGTTACCTAAATACTTTGCCGTACTTTAACTTACAATTAGTGCTCAGGAATCAGGACCAGAACTTCTGGTTTTGTCATTTTCATGAATTATAAAAATTAAAAATGATTTTTGTACATTTAAAGGATCCTAAAGAATCAAGACGATACACTACATCAAATCCACCGATCGAAGCAACAGAACGCCGCCCAAGTCGTAAGTTATCATCTTATAGATTAATCATAAAATATATATGCGAATCTTGTGATAATATGACATGACAATGATGCGCATTTACACATACGAGAAACATATGAAAGACTTTCCAAAAACAAAAACTCAACTGCGTTTCAGTCTCTAAAGACGTAGTTTATCAATATACCCCAATGTATGCATGTCAGTAAAACGTCAGTCTCATTTGGTACATCATTAACATCATACTCATCCATTGTTTTCCTTATTACCCCATGATTCTCAATTCTCAATAGCCCGACTTGCCCGACCCGAAATGTCCGATTTGCTCAATGCAATTTACGAAATGAGACTCCCTACAGTTGAATATTTTTATATAGTCTAAAGTATAAGAACCAATACATTAAAGAAAACGCTAAAGAAATTATGTACTAAAGTAATGATAACTTTCCAAACTATTTAGTTCTTGGCCGACTGTTCCGTCGATCATCCTCAACCACAGACGATGCAGCAATCCAAGCAGTTGGTAACCGTTCACGCCAGAATTCGGTGAGTTTTGATGAAACACCGGCAAAGCCCCCGACTTCAATCACCGCAGCAGTGAAGGAACAATTTGTCAACAAACCACAGACAAACCCTGAGTTCAACATCTTCACTTAATCATCTCTGGCATCTCTGATCTCTTTGAAATTATGAATAGCTTTTTCAAAAAAGAAAAAAGAACTGAGTTTGAATCGTAGTTAAACTTTAGAGTTAAATATATCACATTTTTGATTGTTTTTCGTATCAATTTAAAAATTTTAATAGTTTTCTCTGATGGTCAAATCAGTTTCGTAGTATTTCTCATACTACAATCAAAAATATGAAGCTAGTATTATATTATGAAGTTAAATAGCTGTAGGTTAATTTCGAATCTTGTTAATCTTCTTAATTTTGTATTACTGTTTTGGAGTTTTAGAATTCTCTACTCTACACTCGTTTGTTTCGTTTATTTATGCTCATTTTTGAAGTACAGTGTATACAAAATGCCATGTTGTAAAAAAACATGAACTATTTAGGTACAAATAAGATATCATGGAGTCGAAATTCAGAGGAGTAATGGCTGTCAAGAAAATTAATTATAATTTCTCCTAAAAATGACCAATTAAAATATTCTAAATAGTGTATCGCATTAAGTATTGATGTTGTGTTTCAATAAAAACCAAATAAAAACTTCATAAATGTAAAATATATTAATATTGTCTCTGCTCCATTTAAATTTTCATTGTTGATAATGCCAGCATGCATGGTCACCACCATCTTGTTTAGATCTTACGGAAGTACTAAGCAGTAATAAGTTAACAAACTCATTTTATCAATGTTTGAGCAAAAGATGTAAAATCGTGTATGATAAGAATTTATAATGCTGTTGATTTTGCTTCCATGCAAAAGTTATTTTACCAACTCATTGAGGAAATGATTAGAAATCTGGTTTGATGATAAATCCCCAATATATAATAATAAACCAACTTTAAAAGTCTTCATTTAAAAAGGAAGATATTGGTTGGTGATGAGATCACCCAGTTTGAAAGGGAAAACTATGGTTAGATAGAGTGGAAATGTGTCACGTATTACTGGGTAAAAAGCTGTTGGAAAGTTCTATTCTTAACTTCGGGGGTCTCATGCACTTTTTTCGGATTTGGGTTGCGAATTCAAATGTGTTGTCCCTCTCCACGCACAGCTTCAAAAAATCCTGGCTTTGGCTCTGTGAGTACCTTAAGAAAAGAAACTGAACCGGATGCCTGAGATTACTAGACTAGAACATGTATGAGATGCTTGAGAAAAGTAATAAAATCTTTAAAATTTGGGAGATGGGTTTAGTTAGGTGCTCTAAATATGCCAGAAGATTCAAAGGGAAGACAAAACATTCCAAAGCCAAAAATGAAATCCTTTAAACCTTCTTAAAAATTCTAAAAATAGGCGAATCTTAGATATTCGCTTTTGGTAATGGTGGTGGTTCTGTGAAGGCTGCGCTAGGTTTTAGTTGAGTCCAGAATCCTTTCCGCAAGATCCATCCAACTGGGTGCGAGTGGGTTTTCTGTGAGCTAAATCTAAATCCGATAACTTTTTATCCGGTTTTCAAGTGGGTTTCATTTCATTTTCAAATACATATATATTTTTTATTCAAATTGAATTATTCTATTTTTCTAGTTAGTCCAAGCATTCCACCCTTGTCCAAAGGATCTTTTTAAGTTTTAATATAAAAGTGAATTTAATTTTTTTAATATCTTTGTTCAGGACTTTCACCACCTGTCAACATGTCCGACGAGGAGGAATACTCGTATGTGATTGTTAAAAAATATTTATTTTACAAGCAGTATTTCATTTTTGCGAATACTGGTCGAAGATAATGTGATGTGTGGTTGATATCATCAGTGACTATATTAAATTCTACAACTGAATTGGTAGAATTGTGAGACATTCGAATCGGGATTTATAAAGTTTCGTTAGAAATAATCGCCAACAAGATTTTTAACTACAATAAAACAAGTCTAACTGATTAACTTTAGAGACGATTTTGGTACCGATTCAGGCTCTTATTCTTGTTCAATTTAACGCACCAAATAATTTTTAAACATTTTTGAAAGATTTCCAGGCATACTGTTAAAATCAGATATTTTAAATTATGTCATTGAAACTTTACATCTTTTATTTGTACAAAAATTAGAGCAAGGAGATTGCCCTGAATGCTTTAGTGTTGGAGATTATAAGGATAGGAGTATGGAATAGAAATCATATGAAGTAGAGAAGAATCTCCATTCCATACCGAAATTTCATGTAATCTTTACATTTAGTTAAATTGCTGATCCGAGTAAAAGAAATCTCATCTTTGCAACTTATCCTATACGATTGCCGTTAACAGAACAGAGATTCTCTTTAAAAATTAGCAGAGATGGTTAAAAATAGCTATAAGCTAAACACTTCTCACGTCACAGGGGCGTGTAAAACTTACTCATTGCAATTCAATCTTATGAGAAGATGTACCCGATGCAAAATAATTCTTTCTCTTATAAAGATCAAACTAAACGATTTACAAATTCTTTCAAAATGGCAATGTGATATAAGTCTAGACTCCACCCACATACATACTTCTGCAATATCAACCATCACATTATCGAGTATCGACCGCATTCAATAAAAAAATATATCAAAAGCTTGTTGAAAATAACATTTCAATCATAAAAAAATGTTTTATTTATTTAATCATTTTCATTTGATTTATTTTTCTTTCATGACATTCCACATCTAGTGAGGAAGAGGCAGAGGAGCCGTAAGTTATCTTTTTCTTAGTTTAATTTAAAATTTGAAACCAAATCAAACAAAAATGTCCTAAATTCAATACGCTCCTTGTTTCATTTGCAGAAAGTAAGTGGGACTACCGGATTCCGGCGTTTGGAACATTTACCCGATACCGTTTACATTATCACAATTACACTGTATAGATACCCCTTATGCCATTCATACTCTCTTTAGAGTAACACACATCTTTAAAAGATATTTTTAGCCTTTTGCTATGTCTTTTAATTTAAAAAACTTTTTACTGTACTATACAACTACATTAAACGGACGTAACATGCAGCTATAGCACGCAAAAAATTTACACAAATCCATTCCACACAATCCTATATACCACAGAATCAGAACATTTTGTCGTCAACATAATTGAATTATTATCCCAATTTTTTATTTATTTTATCATTTCGGTTTGAACATTGAACTGTTTCGAAAGTATTTTGAAATGAAGGATTCAGAATAAGATGAAAAATTTAAATTTTATATTGGCACGTGCACACATTTAGAAAAACTTTTTTTACACAATTATAAATTATACCCTTGACCTTTAATATATATGATTATTAGAATAACCTACATTTATTATCATTATTATGTTTTTGTTAAGTTTTCCAATTTATTTATTTCTCCCAATTTCATATGATTTAATAGGTCCACCGCCTCCGCGAGTAAAAAGTACGTTGATAAAGCTGAGAGATCTCGGAAACCTCATTTATTTCGTTTCGTTCGATTTACCTACATTTTATTAGCTTTTTTTGTTTTTCCTTTTTGGGTTTTACACTTTTTTCTACCTCTCTCTTGAATTATTATTACACACCTACCATTCTAATTTGTTTGGTTAGTTTAAATTTGAAAACATTTAAAAGGTTTACAATTACTTATTGTAGTAATTTTTTTGATTTTTTTGTGGGTCGAAGCTATGAAAAAATATTTTAAATATTTTAAATCTTTTTTGAAATTTCATAATAATTTCAGACAAAATTATTAGAATTTTTGTGTTTTTTTCTTCAAAAAAGCTTCATCAAAATCTTCATAGCTCCGACTGAATATTTTTTTGAATTTGTACCCTCACACGAGTTACAGAGTTTTCAAACGCATTTTTTTTCTATCCTCAAACGCAAACGGTCCCGTCTTCACATTTCATAACAATTTTGTCCTATAGATAGGTTATTTGCAGAACACTTTTGCATGGCGTCCTTTGTCCTTCAGCTCAGCAATTTATGATTTTGTATTATCCTTTGAATTCCTACTGCCTTAAATATTTTAAAACGCTGTCCCTGTCCCAAACCATACATTTTCAGTTTGTTCCTTGTCCTTTCTTTTTGTTTAATAAAACACGCATTGGTTTACAGGGTGGTGTTACAGGTTTTTTTAGTGACAAATAATACTTATCTTTGAATATATATTTAAGTGTATACGCAGATTAATAATGTTATTACATGTGAGATTTGATTGCTTAATCAATCAGCCTGTTTTCAAAGAATATTTACTAAACGATTATGAAAACATTTACACTATAGGGAAGACGTACAGCCGGATTTCGTCAGGGTAATTTGATGATTTTTGAAAAATCTAATTTCAAATACAATTACATTTCAGTTCTTTCAGTATTTCAATATTTTAAATTGTATGTATTTTGAATCCATGAATTACTCAGAAACATCAACAAAAGACATCGGAGTTAGACGAACAGCTCAGGGGATACATTGAAGAATGGCGAAAGCAGCGCCAGAAGGAAGAGGACGATCTCAAGCGTCTCAAGGACAAACAGGCCAAGCGAAAGGTGAGCTTTTTCTTTAGTGTCAAGTATCCATAATAATTAATTTGGTATTAATTTAATAAAATTCTTATAAAATTGTACTCGTAGGTTCTCCGAGAAACACAAGAGAAAGCCTTGGAAGCCAAGAAAATCAAGGAAGAGAAAGACCGTCAAGCAGCCGTTGAGGAGAAGAAGCGATCTGAACAAGAAGAAAAGATGAAGCGTCTTCAAGAGGCTGAAAAGAAGAGGCAACAAATGATGCAAGATGGTGGCAAACAATTCGGAGCCAACGCTGGTGTAAGTTATTAATGCTAAAATTTGATTCACATTATTTGTAAATAAAAAGTTGCAGCGATTGGCAGAACATTGAAAAATATCTTTTGATCAGGCTGGACAAAACGCTGCCCTTGAGTTGCAAAAGACCAAGGAACAGCTTGCCGAAGAGAAGAAAATTTCCCTTAGCTTCCGAATCAGACCTTTGGAGATTGATAGTATGGGACTACCACAGCTTAAAAATAAGGCTAATGAATTGTGGGAACAAATTATCAAGCTTGAAACAGAGAAGTACGATTTGGAAGACAGGCAAAGGCGTCAAGACTACGATGTAAGTTGACTTGCTTCAAGTTCTATACAAGTTGCAGACATATTCAGGACTTATTTCATTTTGATTTTTCTTAACAGTTGAAAGAGTTGCAAGAACGTAAGAAGCAACAGTTGAGACAGAAGGCCCTTAAGCTTGGTCTTAACCCCGAAGCCTTGACCGGCAAATATCCTGTACGTGACAATACATTTTTTATCCCAGAATAGAACCATTTCTTAAAGATTTTGACTTTAAAAAAATTACTTATAATTGATATTTTCTTAATTAGCCCAAAATCCGACTTGCCTCCAAATTCGAGAGGCGAGTGGATACTCGATCGTACGAAGAGAGGAAATCTCTCTTTGAAGGAGGATACGCTAAGATTTGCAGTGAGGCTAACAACAGGGTCTGGGACGAAAGGATGTCTGAATTCAAGTCCAGGGCAAAAAGTAAGCCAAGTCATAAAATTAGAATAAGCAGTAGTAATTCAAAAAAGTATATACGTCAAACATTTATGATTTATTTTAAATAGCTCGACTTCCCAAGTGGTTCGGAGAGCGCCCAGGTAAGAAGAAGGATGACCCACCAACTCCCGAAGAGGAAGAAATCGCAGCTGCGGTAAGTCAGAGTCAATAAATAGCTTATATAACTTTTTAAAATTTTGAATGAATTTCCAATTGTTTCTCTTTTTTTAGGCCGCTGCCCTCGAGCCCCTTGCCCTTGATGAGCCTTCCTTCTACGAAGCTCCACCAGAGGATGAACCAGAAGAAGATAAAACTGAAGCTGCAGAAGAAATTGAAGCTGAGGAGGAGGAAGAGGTATGACTTTTATTTTTATTAATTGCTAATTAAAAAATTTCGAAATGTTTTATAAAATGTAACGTTTTTTTATTTAGGAGGAGGAAGAAGAAGAAGAGGTGAGTATATTTTTATGAAATCAAAATTTATAAGCATTAAATTTTGAAAATTTAGTCTTTAAAATACAAATAATATTTTTAGGAGGAAGAAGAAGAAGAGGAATAAATGTAAAAGCAGATTATATAAATCTACCTGGCGGTGTAACACTGATCCTAAATTTTTAATTTCAGTATATGTTATAATAATAATACACTCTCTGCTCTCCTGTTGCAGAATTTTTCCTGAAACATTATTGGCTTTTAAATTTTTTATGTTAGCTGAATATTTTGAAGAACGTTTAAAATTTGAATGTGCTCATGGTGGAATTAAAACAACAGCAACATCAGAATATGAGTTTCTCACAGAAATCTCTGTTTCTTTGTAAAGGCCTTATTTTCATCTGTATAACTAAATATATCGAATGATAATAAATGCTGAAACTTCCGTAAAACCATTCAACTCATTTTTCATGCTTTCTAAGGGTGCAATTAGGACTTCAATGATTTGGTGAAATTTTATAAGGAATGCATGAAGGTCTAGGCAAAGGTATAGAATATCATAAAAACGCTTGTTATTACTGATTACTAATGATATACGTAGATATTATTACTTATTACCCGTCATTGCATTGAGGAGAACCCGGGTTTTCTCTGTGTGTAGACAAAAGATAGATTTGATACTGTGAATAGATTCATGCTCCAAGATCAAAGAATGAGACAAAGGGTTGCGTAGTAATTCATATCATAATTGAATAGCAGCTTATTATGCGAAACATTCCATTAGTATCTAATAAAATTATACATGCGTGGGGATTTAATATTTTCAATATGATGCATAATATCAAGAGTAATTACATCTTCAGAAATCATGACAGGATGGAAAGGCTTTTTGAACTTCTACAGTAAAACCCGGAAAGGCTTCGTATATAAATATGAGTTTCTGAATTTTAAAGATCATTCGCTTTTGAAATTATCTGAAGGTAACAATTTGTCAAAGTTTATTTACCCTCAAGCAACAAGTATAAATCAATATAGTCAACATGTCAGATTATTGGTTCGCTTGCTTTTTGGGTTGGAATATAGTAAGTGCATGAATATACATTGAAATTTATTTACAACATTTATTATGATTCGAAACTGTAATAACATTTTCTAAAATTACTAGAATTTTTCAAAAACTGTTGACAAAGGATTGTCTAATTCATCCCTTGAAGAAAGAACTCTAAAAGATTCTAGTGAAATTATTCCTATTCCTAAGGGCTTGGGGACTTGGGGAAAGTCTGAACAAAGATTTAAAAAGAAGAACACAACTAACTTTGTCGGCGGATGCTTGGGAAGAACAACAAATCTGTTTTGTTGGTTTCGTACAAGGAAATAAGTAAGCTTAGGACTTAAGGATAAAATAAACTAAAATTATTTTTTTACTAACCGTATGGCATTTTTTGAAATTAATATTAAATGGCTGGTGTTACAATATTTTATTTTCAGATTCTGTGAGTAAACTGAAATTCGAAGATGATTTTAATAGTCAAAACAACATTTTATTTAGAAAACTCTGATGCATTTCACAATACAAAGTGTTACAGTAGTTTAAGTTCGGTAATGTAGATTAGTAAATGTAGTTAACGTTTCTATTCTTAAGTTCAGAAAACAATTAATGGTTGGAAATTATTATCAAGAATCCCGTTTTTAAAAACTAAAAAGTACAGTTGATATTGTAATGTAAATATAAAACATTTTACTAATGTGTTATTGAGTTAATTATTGAGATAAAATTGAAAAATAAAAATCGTAATTTCAGTTTTGAGTTTTCATTATGAGATTTCATACTTGCAATTCATTTTAATTCAGTAAGAAGTGGAACATTGAAACCTGCTTGGATGATCCAGCCAGAACATCCACTTCTATGTAATTGTTCTTGTCTTTTATGGGGGATTTGAACAAATCTCCGTCGGACATATGTAACGTTGGTGGACCCTGAAAGTAAAAAATAATGTTGAATTAACTTAGTAAATATTTCAAAATTACTCGTAATAATGAACCGATTCGTAATATAAACTGCTGCAAAAATGCAGTTTATTTAAAAAAAGTATAACTCAATTTGCACTAATATTTCGATCTTTAAAAATATTTAATGAAAATAATCAAGCTTTTGACTTACATCCAGCTCAAAACCCAGATCAATCCAGGTTTCCTGCGGAATTTCTACTGGCGATAGAAATTCCACGTAAAAATTCTCTCCTGTCAAAACTGAAGCTCTGAACTG
>JAQGAA010000464.1:0-22407 GCA_034696425.1 Isotoma viridis
GATGTAAAGGGTCCGAGTCAGTCAGTCAGTCAGACGGATGGATGGGTAGAAGAATGTCTATGCCTCCCAGAGTTTGTGGCCAATACCCGGGTTTTATACTCTGTTGGAGTTAGACACACACACACAATACAAAACTCAGGGTTTATAATGTAACCGATTTCTATTAGCTAAGTCTATCATCAATGGGTAAATAAACCTTTTGAATTTTGTATTTATTTCACACGGGTGATTAAACTTGAGAGTTTTTGCGTGATGGCATGTCGTAGTGGGTCTTGGATCGAGTACATAGATTTGGTTGTAGTAAGTAGATTCCGATAATTTTCTGGAATTAAAATGCTTGCTTATTTCAATTGTTTTTTGAGACAGAGAGAAAAAACAAAATCATAATTTTAAATAGGTAACAGTAGAAGGCCGTTCATAAATCATTTTATAGATCTCAATTAAAAAATAAAATGGAATTAATATATTTTATGGAAGAAGATGCAAAGGTAAATTAGATTTTTGTCGCATCTTGCCTCAAACACCGAGTTTTGACAAAAGGTCGGGCCCTAAGGCTTTTCTTGAGAGTCGAATGAGACGAATGAATGAAAGGGGCAAAGGGATATATACTTTATATTATTTGCAAACTTCTATACAATTTTTGCCCAATAAATGCTTTTTGAGACCAGCAGACGTATCGATGTGTTATCTAGCCTGATTTCTTTTTTTAACATTTCGGTTAGATATTTTGTATTCGGCAACTTTTTAGCCCGAAAGCCTTTCCAGCCTTCAATGAAGTAATTGTAAATTTTAGATCCGATTTACTTACCACGAATAACTCCAAAGCGTTGGAGGTTGTAGATTCTATTTTTCCACAAGTACAAAAATAACTTGTTCTGTTTTTACTTGATATTTGCATGCATTGGTTGATTGCATAAGACAATAAAAATTGTAATTCAGGAAGCTTCCTGTATCTAAAATAGTTTCAAAAGATTGAATGACTTACATATCTAATACCCATATATCAAATAAGATCAAGGTAATTTAGTCAAAATGTGCATATTAAAGGAAATAATGAGCAATTTTTTATGATAATCTTTAAGGAAAATGAGATTGAATGTGTAAACTTATTCATGAATTGGTTTCTTGGTATAATATTAGTTTTAGCTATATAGCTTGGAACAGTGAGTTAACTTCATTTGGATTGTGTTGTTCTTATGTTTGGAGTGGGACGAATTGACGGAGAGTACTACCGACGACTTAATTCTCAAGTAGGCAAAAGTTTAACATGATTCTCCTTTTTAATAGGATCTTTTATATAAAAAATAACTGTATCTCAAATAAGGTTTATATATAAATATCAATGCAACAACGGACTGTACTTGGGTTATAGAAAAGGACGATTTTCATCAGGGCACGATCTTCGATAGCATAATTGCTAAAATTAACAACGTAATGAAAGAAGACACTATTATGTTTATTACTATCATTTTTATATTAAGAATCTTAAGAGTCATAGTAAAAACGACACTTTAAAATACTAGAATAATTGTTTCAATAATTTAAGATAAGATTAAAGTTTCTTCCGGTTACTAATTGTTGACTTGATAAACAATATTCCAGTTGGGTTTCTTTATGCTAAAAAGTCAGTTGTAAAGTATTTTTATTTTGTTACAAAATTTGATGTTATGGAATTCGAAGTTAAAATATTTGGGTGGTGTTTATAATAAGTACATGTTTTTGTTGTATACAAAATGTACGTTTTAGAAAGAAGAAAATTAGAGGGTTGGTTCGTAGCCCCTCTGAAAATGTCAAAGTAAATGGGAATTTATATTTTCTTTGGATTCGATTAAATAGGCGATTTTCGGTGGATGAAACTGCCTTGCCATCCGAACAAACACTTCATTCATACAATTTTCTTATTTACAGTCCCATCAGTTCATCACATTATGTAATCGTGTGTAGTGTATTCTTATATCCGGGGTTTCTTTCCAATATTATTTTTTTATTTTAAAACCTTGAATTTTTTTAGCAAAAATCGAATGAAATTCAAAATAGTTAGATTCTAAAACATTTTTTCAACCAATTAAAAAGGCAAAATTGTTAAAATTATTTGAAAGTTTTGAATACATATAAACATATTTTTTAAATTTGAATTAATCCTACAAAAATGTAATAATTACATTGAAATTATAATTGACATGCACAGAATTAAAAATTAATGTAAAATTAACACAAAAAGTCAAAAATTATGCTCTGATCTCTACCTTTAAGTGTCCGGGTAAAAATAATCAGATCTCTTTTAGTAGTAAATGTACCGACAAAAAACACCGGACAAAAGAGTGAGTCTGCTGGCAGAGAACACTACAAATAGAGAGTTACATATAGTCCCATAGATATGCGAAGGAAATAATATTATTAAGGAGTCGGGAATTTTGTGTTCCCCAATCGACTTCAATTCGTATCGGTTGATAGCAAGTGCCCAAGTGTAGAGGGTAAATAGGTATTTTTAGGCGTAAAATGTCATCCCTTTGGTAATAGAAGGCATATCACAATCAAATAGAGTTGCATAACTTGTCCCCAGACTCGAGTTCATCTTTCTCTTGAAATTGCTTCTTTCTCGGTAATAGTCAATAAGCAAAACTTACAATTGCAGAGAGAAAAAAGGGAAAGGTAAAAACTCATTCTGGGCCTAAAACTACATCAAAACCTCGCTTCACTACTACGCACTACTAAAAAACTATTCTCAAAATTACAAAAAAAAATTTAACCCAAGATCATGTTCATAAATAATCCCGTTAGTTTTCTTAAGTATTTATCATAATGCTAAAACTTTCAAATTAAAAGGAACTGCCGTCCATGAACCACATTACGAATTTTGTAATTGCAAATTTTATATATTTTTGTACATTTGGTGGTTAAATCCTGATTTCGGTAGAAAAAAATAAGTGAAAGTAAGTTTAAAAAGTACAAGGCAATGACAAGACAATAACGAGCTATAAAAAGAAGTAGGAAAAAACAATATCTATTAAAAAGGTTTAGAATGATAAGTATAAAAAGTTTGGGTATATATTGAAAATTGAATTGGTAGTGGTGACTGAGGGTGCCTGACTGGCTTTTCACTCTGGATGCATAAAAAACAAAAGAGAATAGGATTGTCAGAGATGCCCTGACATGAAAAGACTCACAGCTGTTTCTTTCTCGTTTTTTATTACATGAATCACACACGATATGATACAACACCAGTGTGCTAAAACAACACACATGTGTTATTATCTCTGAGACTTATTTTTCAAACATGGGAAAACCAATATGCTTTTTGGGATTTTTTAAACATACATGAGACTTTACTGCATTTTAGTGTAGATTTGGAAAAGGAGTTTTTTGATTTAAAAAAAATTCTTTTATCAAAAGTTATTTTGAATCTCTATTTTTTATAAGAAACTTTGAAAATTGATTGTTATTTATATAAACTAATAATTTTAATTTGTAAACTGGATACAAATTATTTGTGTTTGTGGAAGTTGACAAAAAAAACTTCCCTTGTTGTCACTAACGGACAATAAATTTTTAGAATAAAGAATAACACAAATACTAAACTATAAAACTCAAACACAACAAATCTGAATGTAGGATAAACAAACCAAATAGAAATGGTAACAACGGTACAACTAATCAATTAGTCATTAAAGTTTCCCCTACTGCACTTGATGTCAATAAGGATAATGACACTTTCAAACTTCTCCTTGAAAGCCAAACTGACTAAAATTGTTCTTATCTTGATTATAAAACTTAGGTTTGGCTTGTTTTGAAACAACATGTATGTTTTTAATGTAATTTTTTTCTAAATTTTAACACCTACAAATATTGCAAACAACTGTAAATAGCCATTAAGAAAAACCCTAGCTTCTCCTTTTCAAAAACGAAATTCAAAGAACATTACAAACATAATATAATACATTATGCACCTTGCGGTTTTGAAGTTCACCTATTCACACATTCCCTTTTAAAAAGAATAACATATGCCAAATCCATCTTTATCATTTTTACAGTTTTTTTTATTATTATTATTATTACACCCTCATCGAAAAGGGGTTCCCCTCCACTAATCATAATAATCAGTTGTACACGCGGTAGAAAATGTAGGTAGTAAAAAGTTCCTTCCTTTCTCCTTATTACTTCCGTGTCGTATCTATGCAGTAGTAGTGTTGACTGTGTTTTAAATTTATAGAGTTGGAAGAAGAAGTCACCCCTTCTTTAAGCTAATAATAATAATAAGCCATAATAACAAGTAACGCACTGACTAAGCATGTTAGCTTAATAATAATGATAATAGCTTCAAGTATCAAATAAACTTTCTACTTAATAATAATATTCTTGAGGATAAAAGGGTTAAAATATGTATTTTTTATATGTTATACGTCATTGCGTGTGCAATCATTGACAGCTATGTGTAAGTCATTTTTTTTCTAGCTGAGTGCAGTAGTGGTGGTGGTGGTAACTCTCAGTCATTAATTCGAATAAGATACATACACAGACAATACTCAATAATATGGTATTTTTTATATATAATGAGCAATGACAGTTCTATTATTGATTAGAGGTTTTAGGTCTAAAGAAAAAGTTATAATGTTGTAGAATTTAGACTACTTTCACTCAATTTCGTACTGCCCCATTTCGTTCATTTTAAACATGAGACAAGTAAACATATCTAACCTAATTGCTTTTGTATCTTAGGATGTGTTTTCTTTGTTTAGCAAAAAACTAGCGTTTTAATTCTATTTAGAAGAGAGAATGATTAAAAATACAGAAAAATAAATCAAAACTTGTTATTAAATTAACAAAATGCAAAAAGTAGCCAGAAAAAATTGACGTTTTTGAATTTTAAAACGTTTAAAAGATTCATTCAAAATCATAGAAAACGCATACAAACCTTTACACTAATAAATATATACTCCTGTATCCTGATTGCTTTTAGTCACTCCCTAAAGGAAATAATAACAATAATCCCTTTCGTTTCGTAACAACAATTGAAATGAGTTCATTCATACAAACTGGTGACCAGAGGCTAAGAGTCGCCACGTGCCTTGGAAAACCCTTTCACATACTAACAAAGTTATAACAAATCACGGACGGATGGACAGACACACGCTCAAACGGATACTCTTGACCAACAAAACGACCCAGAACAGAAGTCACCTAGTTTACAATTTATTTTCCACTTTTTTTGAAAATAATCAAAAAGGATTTTACAAATTGATTTTATTTAACTGGCCATCTGTCCATTTAAAGTGAACAAGGACCACCACCACCATCCCCACCCAACCTATCAATTAAATTAAACCATAAGGATCCTGTTCTGTCACTCTTCCCTGTTCTAAGTATAAGAGTTTACCTTTTACCCTTTATAGCTTCCAGTTGCTACACAGTCTTATTTGCCCTATTCAATCATAGTCACATTTTTGTAATTTGTAATACACAAAGATTCTAAGTAAAAACAACAAATAACAATAACAATAAAATGATTATTCTCTCTTCTATACTCTAACTTTAAATCACATGACAAAAACAATTATTTAATTTTCTACATTTTTTGCTTTGTAATTGAGCATTGACAAAAAAAAACTAAAACGAACTCTGGTTCTGATTTTTTTTTTAATCAATTTGTCTTTGGGAGAATAACGGATTTCCTGACAATGTTTCTCATGAAGTGGTGGTGGTGTTTGGTGGGTCGCCTAAAAATAAACTTTTTTCTTTATCTTTTTATGTCACGACATGACGACAAACACTCCTCAATATGTTACTATTTCTGTACATAAAGGCTAACTGTGACTGTCCACTGTATCTAAAAACAAAAAAATGGGAAAATAATTCAATTCTTAATGTTTAAGGATCGTAAAGATTTATTACGTGCACTAAAATTCTACCCTCAGCCGTCAGCAGCTTGTGCCTTTTTTGAATTCATTGTCTTACTTAATTTGAAGTTAGCTGTTTGATGCTATTCTTGAAACTGTTTGCACAATTTAAAATATGAATAAATACATGCCGGAAAGGAAATGCTAAGTTTTTCTAATGGTTCGAAAATACATCCAAAGGTCAATTTCATGTCAATTTATTAAAAATATAATAACACTTTGGACAATGCTTTTGTAGTTTGTTGGTAGAATAAATCTAAGTTATTGATAAGTAGGTACTTCGGTTTTTATAAGTGTTCCAGTTAAAGAGGGAATAACTTTATTTCTTAACAAAGCACTTGTTCCGTATAATATAATTAATACAAAATGAAATAAAGACAATTAAGCCTGTCAATCTCAATCAAATCACCTTAAATTCATTAATTCAATAATTTCTAATGAAGATTCATTATCTCTAGCTCAGTCAGTTTAAAAAAAACCCAAAAGATTATTTTTTATCTAAGGTTTGTAACAAGACATCCGTACAAAAGAATACAATTTGAAATTCAAAGCCATATCATACCATAGCAGTTCCGCTTTTAGGATGGACATATAGAAACGAGAGAACGATAACAATAATACTTTTCGTATAAAATTGCAGTGTAGTGAAGAAGACAAAATAGTAAGTAGAGAGACCAATGTGATGGTCTATCTATTTTATTGTGGCCTGGTATGGCACAAAGTGCTGAATTAGTTAAAAGGTAAAATAGAGATGGGCAAATTTTGTAAAGGGAAACCCAAATTCCTCTGAGATTTCGAAAAAGCGGAAAACAAGGAGATTTCCAAAAGTGAGAGATGCTTTTTCACTGAAAATCTACTTTTTTTCAGATTTCATTTTTCCGTTTTTCATTCACATTATCATTCACTATACATTTCCATCTCCTGTTTTTCTTAATTGTAACAAGAGGTTACTGGTTTTTTTGCATGTAAACTTTAACCATTTGTTACGTGTAACACTGGCTGCGAGCTATAACAAAATTAACGTTGAGAAGGACATAAAAGCCCTAGTGAAAATGCTGAAGGTGATTTATGAAAAGTCCTTGTAATGCTAATAGTATATCTTTCTTTAAAAGATTTCCATTGTATATAATAATTTTGAAATATTAAAATAAAATTGTTTCAAAATGAAGCACGGAGTATGCTACATGCTAGCAGGTTAACCTTATCATTTATTTTACACAGCTTGCTTTATTATAAAAGTCAACTGATTGCACTCGACCCAAAACCAGAGGCAACCTTTTCCTCCGGAAGTAAATATTATGACTGAAATCAAACTTCCGTCTTTTGAACCTTCAATTTCTCTACTTAGTCCTTAACTTTCAGAATTACAATAAATAACTCAAGTCAAAAGTAAAAATTACATACATTACATATAATTTTTAAGCAGCTGAAATAAAATACCTATTAGCTTTTATGTAAATGTAAAAACTCTTTCAAATTATAAGTCAAATCAATAAAAAAAATTCTTTCCCAAAGGGCAAACAATTAAGAACTTAAAATGCACGTTGTCATTTGTCTAAATTCTTATGCAATTTCTAAAGTGTTTCAAGCAGTGAAAATTTTTTGGAAGATAGAAAAAAAATAAGATAAAAAAACATAAAAACTTCACATAAGGAAGTTACGCCTCAAACCCCCTCACCCTCTCTTTGTATACTCTCTAAAGCTTTTTATGTAAATGTGCATTAAAAAAAACCCCTACCAGTCACACGACTTTCCATTACACTCAACCATTTTTTTTATTCGAAGTGTTTCCAAATAAAATTACCAAAAAAAGTTTTATTTTAAAGAATCACTGTGTTTTTTTATTTGAAGAGGTAAAGGAATCTATAGTAATAGAATGGAAGCGTATCTGTACCCACACTAAAAGTTTTGGAAAGTGGCAACGACTACAGGAATAATGGTAACTGTTTACAAATTATATGCTAATAGGAAGGGGTGAAAAATATCACAAGGTGAGAGCTACTGGCATGTGTATTTTGAATTTATTTTTCCTATTTTTGAATAAAGTAAACCTTTTGTCTTGTGTTTTGTTCAGAAATCAAAAAATCTTATTTTGGTTTATTTCTTATTCCATAGCAAAAATAACGTCTGGTGTTGTATGCATTTTTTGAAGATTGGGAATAGAATGAGTTAACACATGATTTACAAACAGCTCTGAATGTGATTGTATTAATGTGCAAGAATAGATGTGAGTTTTTTTAGTCGAAAAAATAGGCAGTATGAAAGATATGGGAATCCTATAGAGAAATCAACTAATGAACCCCTTGAGCAATGAAATATTCACTTGATGCCTTCCAAAAAAAAGCTAAAAATTCTCTAGAAAGTACCACCGATTCAAATAAGTGAGTGAAAACTCGGGGAAAAATTACAAAATCTACATTCATCCCTTGTATATGAGTGAATTTAACTGAACTATTATGATCTATGGGTTTGTATAAACACTTTTGCCTTTTTTATTGCTCGACTACAAGATGTAAGAGTGGTTTGCTTCTAGGTCTCAAGTTTAACTCTTTAATATTCTTAACGTTTCAATATTCATTGTTTGCCCAGAAAATGTCAATTATACATTTTCTTTACATGAACGCAACGGAAATGGAAATAAGAATTTTATGGAGGATTATAATGGGTGCAGATTAGTTTTAAGGATATTCAAATTTATTTCCAAATACAAAACGGTCATAAACTTTTTCAAATTAATTTATGATCAAAAGATTGTAAAACGCTTTGGCAATTAATGTTTTTTTTATTTGTGCCAAATCAAACATATTCTGTTCTGCCTGACCGACTAATATAACCTTTGTTCAATAATCTCACAGAAGCAAAAGGTTTGTCCCGTGATTTATTAACAAAAGAAAAAAGTAAGTATAAAAATAGTTCGATAGAATTTTCGAGTGAATTATGAATCAGATTTTTGTATGTAGATAGAACTAATTTTCATGTAAGAAAGTTTGTTGATGAGTTTTATCCCATTTTGTATGAAATAAGAAGTGGATGCGTTTGGATATTTGTAGAGGGAATTCCCGTGAGCAATTTCCTGTTCGCTGGTTGCGTTCTTGTTGGTTTAAGAAGGAAAGAAGCAAGTCCAGTCAGTCAGTCAGTCAAGTAGTTCGCTCGTTCAGTCAGCCTTCACAAACAAGAGGAAGCTACACAAGGGAAATGTAAAAACGCCAAAGAGAGTATGAAACACTTTTCTTTTCTTATGTAACAGACTAATGCTTTATTTCCACTTTAAAATACTCACTCTACTTTCAAACACTTCCGACTGGGGGGTGAAATTCCAATACGACTTTCCTACATTTCCTAGGATATTTCACTAATGTACTTTTACTCCTTTACTATTTTCGTAGAGCCTTTAATGAACCCTGATAAGGATTGTGTGTGTGTAGCTTCCAATTGGAAATGTCAAAGGTATCAATGATACGTCCAATTAGTTCTTCATAGTTGTTTTCTCATCCCTATGCTTTTTCTTCCTTTGTAACAAAAAATGTTGTGTATTTAGATACAAAGTGAAATCACCATTGTATCTAAAAATTCCTGTTTTGCAACCTTTTTTCTTCTCTTGCAATATTTTTTTTGTAGAAATCAACAAAAAAGACAAACTTTTTGAAGAATTGTATCAAAATCTTGAAATCTCTTCAAATTTTAAAAATTTAAAATAAAAATATTAAGTTCAAACAGGGTGTGTGCCAAATTCTCTATTCCTTTATACAGCATCAAAGACACATTTCATAGTTCGAATCAGTTGTCCTTCTTCCTAAGCATAATACACACACGTAAAGGTAAATATAATCTAATCCATCTACCTAGTTTAGTTGACATTAAAGTAAACACTTAAATGCTCACTATGACTATATACTTAAATGTAAAACCAAGTTTTGCATACTTGTTTGTTGTCCTGTTCCAATAGACATTGGCTCTTGTTAAACTTTCCTTTAGGATGACAAAAGGTTTATGTGCCATGCAAAGTAATTCTTATGGGATGAAGGTGAAAAGGCTATTTTAACAATTTTACCCGATGAAACGTGTTTTCCTTAGTAGATACCTAGAGGGTTTTCCTACTCGGCAGGTAACATTCCAATTGAACACAACTTTTCCTACACTAGTAGTACTGCTTAATATTATGTAGAGAAAAGCAAGTAGAACGATATGCCAATGGGCATATTATAATATATGCTAAACTAGATACATACAAGTATTCATATTCACCAAGGGATCCATATCGTATCTTCTAGAGGTGAAAGACAGAGTGAAAGCACACAATAGAAACAGATTAACATCGTGTAGACATTTCACGTGCGAGCTTTTGCTTCAAGATTTTAGGAGACTTTAAGTGTCAAGGGTTGAAATCATAAGTAAAAGTACAGAACATTCAAATCTGAATATGATTATGAAGATTGAAAAGCCAATTAATGGAATAGATATGCTTTGGAGGAGAGCATGCTAGATGTTAGGGGTTTCATACTATCCACAGTTAATTTAAATTGTATACTTGTTCAAAAATTTAAACGAATTTCCAATGTTTATTGTACATCAGGAATTCGGTCAAAAAATGTCACTCAGTCAAATTAAAAGCTCATTTTAATCCACTTTTTATTCTCAAGTTTGTCTTTTAATTTCTATAATTAGTTCATTCTAAAATGAATTCTTTAAAAATCGTGTTATATGTAACGCGCTTACAAGAAACTGTTTATTAGATATGACATATTATGGTGATGATAATAAAATACATCCTTTCGAAATGGTCCGTTTGAACAGTAGTAGAGTTTTTGTAGCAGTAGTGGAAAGAAGAGAGTTGATGTTGATAGGACTATGTTTTGTACACATACACATTGTTGTTTTGTAATAGAAAGAAGAAAAACAAGTATAGACATAAGAGAGGAGTTTTCATACGAACTTTTATTATTTGGAAGGAAGTAAGACTATTGTAGTTGTCATAAGGAAGAATATAGAAAGCACAGGAAAAGATTATCTGATGAAATTTTAATGTCATTCAAGAATACGAGGTAAATATTAAGGATACAAGCTATAATCTACACACTGTGTGTATGCACAACAGCTTTCTAATATTTTTTTTAATGTAAAGAAATTTATATTTATACTGTAGAATGTGCTGCGAGCAATTGAGTTTAACCCAAAATACAATATGAAGCAACGGTAATTACTAAAATGAACACACTAACAATAAGAGCAGAGAGTGTAAGAAAATAATATTAAGACAAATTAACTGTACCAATGGAAAATGCTGTGAATGTTAGCAAAAGGTTATATCATTAGCTGACTCTTTACAATTCATCTGACTTTTAAATATCGATTAACCAGAAGAAAAGCTTCATTAGTAAATTATGCATAAAAAATAAGATCTATTGCTTGCTTTGCAAATCGTCATTTTAGATTTCTAGAAAGATTCATCAATCAAGAGAATGAATTATTGTCCACAAAAGCAGAAGGCAGGAAAAAGTAACAGAAAGTGTGTGTGTGTGTGTCTGTGTGTGTGGTAGGTGACAATAAAGACCAAAAACCACCACCCCCGACCATACTTGTACTATACGGGACTGTGACCAAGTGCAAGACAAATAGCCCATTTGGGTAAAAGTCTCTAAAGAATCGGAAGAATTTTTTGACATCTTCTTCTTCATAACTTAAATTTATTTTAGGGGTCACTCTCAATTATGGAAATACTCGAAAGGAATATTTATTTCTTTAGTAGATAAAAAACCCCATCGTTTTCTCACTCATCTCATCTTCCTTTTGGAATATGTTTACATTCGTCTTGGAAAATGTCTTAAAAAAGGTATTTTTAAATCAGCCTTCTTGTTTTAATGAAAAAGGGGATGGGACTCCGGACTCGCAGTAAATATAAAACATTGTTGATTGTTATTCACACATTTATGACGGGATTTTATGGAGAAAATTTAAAACTAATTGGAGCAAAGTTGTCATAAAAAGGGAATGAAAGGTCGAATTTCCTGTAGTATGTTTTCAAGGTGAAAAAGTTCCAAAAATATGATTTACAGCATTTGTATCGGGGTGTCCTTCATGCAAAGGGCTTTAAGTAAATGGTATGTGTCTTCGTTCCGACATTGTATTAGAGTCGCATTTTCTAAAAGCACGGTTGGTTAGAGCCTGGAAACCTGGAAGTTGTAGTATGTCTAGTATTAGTAAAGTACAATTACTTGTAAAGCGTATTGTATTAACTGTGTCTAAAGTCTGGTGCAGAATGTCCCTTAATATTGCTATAGGGAGGATTTGATTGGAGTGGATGCATGTATGGAATAGTTACAACATGTCTTGCACCTTTCATGGCATGAAGTGTATGTTGGCATGCATGATTTCATCCTGAAACTCGCGTCACTGCCATTTAATTACGGCGGTGGCTACTGAATATTTCAGCACCCTCAGTCAGTCTCAATTACTTTCTTCTGAAAGAGCAAGAAGCTATATGGACAAGGTAAGAAGAAGAAGAAAGACAGAGAAAGTGCAGAAATTTTAATTACTCCGTCAAGAGCCCTTCCGTCTCAAACTTAGCTTTTCTTATTAGCATAGAAATGGGCTAAATGTTCTTAAACATTGTGCATGTTACACAAATGCAATTCATATGTTGAAGGCTTTATTATTTGTTTGATTTTTTCAAAAGCACTAGAAGGAAACAATTAGAGATTTGAAAAGAAAAATTTATGGAATTTAGTTTTTGGAATTTAATGAAGATGAAATACATGGTAATATGGACGCTGTGGTGTAGCCTTTGAAATAATTGCTGTTTTATTGTTCATAATAAGATAAAATTCCCATTCTGATATAGTGGCCTCGAAAATGAAATCAAGCTTTGAAAAACTCTGCTGAAAATGCAGTTTTAGTTAAATTTTTTAAATAAGTCTTATTTTTTCATTAATTATCTTTATTAACTAGGTATTTTATAAAGTTTGAAATAATGCATTCTAATATATATTTTTCAAAAATGCCCATCATTGACATCATTTTTTTCCAAAAATGAATGAGACACACAAGAAAGTTATTTATTTGAAGGGAAACGTGAAACGAGGGCACTGTTAAGTTCAGATTGTTCAGATTCCTAGATGCTGATGGTGGTTGAAAAGTTGTCAATCTATTAGCGAATAGGAGAGATTGGTTAGACAGTATGCAATGACATAGTGAGCAGAGGAAAAGTGTCATGATGGTGAAAGTGGCTGGTAGTGCAGAGGTGGTGGTGGTGGTGGTGCTGGAGAAAGTTGACAGAGGTTGGTGGACCACAGGTAATCTTGATTGGACAAAGTCAACAGAGTTTCCGTTTTCCAGCAGATTTCTCAGCCGTAAAATTAATTTAATGTGTTTCCCTTTTACTCCCTTGACTTTCCTACAAAATTTTCTACCCTTCTTGTCTTTTAGAACGAGCTAATGAACTACTTTATACCATACCAAGTCTACAACTTCTACCACTACTACTCATCCACTCCCTACCTAACGTTGCATTTAAACTGACGGTGGAATGATTCTCAGATAGGATTTTCTCTCCTTAATGAGATCTTTTCCTCCACCCAATTCCTCCTGACAAGCTGAATTAATAATTATCACCATATCGAACGATAAAGGCATCGTCGTCATCTGATCTGCCTTAAAGTACAAGACTTCTACCAAAATTCAGTATTAGTAGTGATTGTGTGAAAGCTTTCAATGTTGAAAATCAGGTTGGTCTCTGTTCCAGTGAAGACAGGTATGCATGGTAGGAATTGGTGCATCTGACATTTTGGGAATCTTATCCCAAATTTCATGAAATATTCAAGAGAAACAAAATCAGAATTTTTTATTTCTTCGATATTGTATTCAGTACGACTTGATCATTTGGTGCAAGTAAATTGTTTGTATATTATTATCCCCAAAAAACCCTACATCCACGAATTCCAATCAAACAAATTTGGGTTAAATTGCATTGCAAACTTTCAAGAATTTTTTGGTCGTCTTATTTACTTAAAATCAAAAAACAAAATATCACAGTTATGAAAAACGAAAAAAAAAAGAATTTTAATCACTTAAATTAAAATCCCCTTAAGCAATTTAAAATAAAATCGTAAAATCATTCGCTATCATCATCATCAGTCTCATTTAAACTTTCTAACAAAAAGGCAATAGCTTTTAGCTATTAGCCAAATAAACAGACGCCATACCGTTTGATACTTTTTTAAGTAGTTGATGTCCGTCCATATGTACACATTTCTGATATGCTTTACTCAAAGAATATGATATAAAATTTACTTGATTCTCATTGTAGTTGTAGATTGGTCCATATGGACAGATTGAGTGGTGCCTTAGTTGATGGGCTAGTGCAATGTGGTCTGGTGCGTATTGGATTCACCAGTTAGTACAGTTGATAAAAGTACAAAGAAAAGGGCACAAATTGAATTAATCACGGTTCCATGAAGAAATCCATTGAATGAATGAATACTCTAATGAAATCAAATACCCAAACACAAATAGTAAATATTGCTCTCTCTCCCTTTAGGTCAAATCATCTCAAACAACTCAACCTGCTTTTGCTTGTACTCTACATACCTAAGTATTCCATGTCGAAGGTCGATTCCTAAACTTTGCTTTAGGGTGTTTGGAATAACGTTTGAAATAATTTCATTCTGAAAGAGTTAACAAAGGAGAATGGGATTCTGAATGCTACGACGGGGATTTGAGACTTTGTATAGGATCAACTGATCTGATTTCAAAATTTGTATTCATTTTATTGTTTGCTCGTTGATGTTTTTTATCAGTCTGTTTGTGTGTGATCATTGTGATGGAAAGAGATACGAAGTACACTATGCCATATGTAAGGATGAATTGGTCTGTATAGAGTTATATAGATTTGGTTACAATGTAACTCATTTCCCCTTTGATTGACTCGCTTCTCTGTGTTTTTTAAGTTGTGACAGTTATAAAAGAGACTCACTTTGACATTCATTCTATCCGCTGATTCAATTATGTTTGAACTAAGGCCAAAGGTGACGAGGGAATTAGTCGGCTTATGGCTTTTTGATGTTGATTCGATTTTTTTTGACATATTCATGTCCTTCTATCTACTCATTGACCCTTTGTACTTTGTCAATATCAACAGCATAGTCAAAGTTGAAAGTGTATTTTACCTACTTTTACTTTTTATTTGTTAGATAACCACTCTAATAATGCACTTAGGCTGAGGGAACAACCGAAGATGAGTTTGCTGAGAAGTTTTGGGTTACGCAAAAATTCTTTAAGGTTTAATTAAATCTTTAAACAGTTTTTGGAAATTGTGCAGGGAATTGAGTATAATATATAAGTCGTTCTAACGTTTTTAAAGTCCTCGTTGAAATTTGTTTCTTTTTCTATTAATTTTTGCAAAGTTGATTGAAAAGCATGCAATAATGTATTATGGAGTCATTATGTTGGCAATTGTTACATGGGTTGGTATTTGATGCCATGTATTTTGTATGGGGTTGTAATTCAAAATATACGGTATGGCACATACAGCTATTAATTGTAAGATAAAAAACCCCAGAACTCATAATGACGCACATTGGTATTGTTCTCTTCTAAGAATGAGATAAACAGGTCAGTAAGCAACGTGGATAATGGAAGAAGGACAACAACTAAACTGTCATTTTGCAGAAAAGGTATTCAACCTTTTCGAACGAACTCTCCAGCAGTAGTCTGGAAGTATTAAAAGATCAAAGGATTACAAAAGTAACAAAAAAATGTTTATTATTATTGCAAAAGTGGGACAAAAATTGCCCACGGGTGCAAGGAGGACAACAATCAAACAGATCTTCAAGGATTCGCACGTAGAATATATCTTTGTAGTATACGTGCTTGCTTTATAGCTTATGGAAATAAATAAGGGATTTTATATAAGGTTCAACTTGTATTGGCAGTTTTTGTAAAAGTAAAAAAAAACAGTTTGGGCTTGTGACTCAAGATTCTAAGAGAAGTTCGAAATAAATAAGTAAAAGAGGGCTAACCGAGTCTCATTTATTTTTCGTGAGGTTTAACTCAACAGGGTAATAAAGGGTTTATATATCTCAGCCATGGGTTTTTATCTTTTTTATCCTTTTCTTTGCCTAACTACTACTATACTATGCGACTAATACTTAACTTTTTCTTCAGTCTAAACCGACTATTAGGGGCCAGCAAGGCACTACGGACTTTTCAGAAACTTAGTTTAAAATTGGTTCAAATAGATCCGAACTGCGTTTAAATGGTTTTTGTGACATTTGTTTGTAAAATAAACAGCAAAATTGCATCATGAGGACTCTTGACTTTACACCTTCTCGAAGAGATGCTTTTTGAGCTATTTTTCATTTCACCAATTAAAACTTCAGGTTAACACGGTTTTTTGTGCCGTATTTAAACTTCATATGTTCAAGTAAACAATAATAAGTTTATATAATCAGGTATGATAAGTCGTCACAAAGAATATAAGGATGGTCTCAATGGTCTAGCTGATTTTCCTAAAAAATTAAACTTTGTTGCTAACAAGACGAAACAAAGTCTTATCTTGAAGCATGAACGGTCCGTAGTACTATTTTGTCCAGTTTCCTTAGGGTTGTTCGGTTGCTGTCTACCACAAAAGTCAAAAGAAATTTCAAATGAAAGCGAAAAGTCTTTACTTATCAATAATGCTTGTTTAAGTATGCATTGCCGATTCGCCACATATTTATTTCAAAAGAAAGGCCACAATCAACACTCACTCTTGTCACCACTGCTACTAAATTCAAAACGTCTTTTACACCTTTTCAACGATATCTCCTTAATATCTTCCTTATTTTTATACACTAGTCAAGTTTTCTATAAGATTTTGGTCCTACTTTTGCGTCGCATGTAATAAGAAACTTGTACAAGACACAACTTTTACCCGTGAATCGCGTGAGTGCAAAAGTGTTTAGTATTTTAGAAACTGATGCTAGTTAATGAAGTAAAATATTAACTATAATATGGCAAATTCATATACGAATTCTTCTCCCAGTTTTCTTTTAACCTCCAAAGCTACTTATACGCGAAAAGCATAAATATCAGAAATGTGTTAGGGTTTGTCCATAAATTCAGTCTGAACTTTAATTCCTTTTAATTTAGAGGAATACATAAGCGATCAAATGAATAACAGTGACTATTATAAAAGTACAAATGCTGCATTAAGCTTAATAATTTTATATCAAACGACAATGCATCGTATAAACTAACCAGGCAAAGTTTTTGTAAATCATTTTTTAGGGCCTAAAAAAGTAGTAGTTTATTGTTGTGGCATATTGTTTTTACAAGGTATGCAAATTAATAGTACGCAGTAACTTTAATTTGCATGATTTTTCAAAACAATTCTATTAGTTAATTTTTAAACTATTTTTAAAGCTTATACTTTTACAATAACAGAATTGTCCCGACACTTTTCTATTTTGAAATCAAAATCTTCTTGGGCATGTGTGAAACTTGTCCCTTGATAAAATATTTGTTTGAATTCAGAGTACTTACTGCCTTTTGCAAAAGAACGTCAAAGATTAATTATACGGTTTAAATCAGCAAAATTTGAGGTGATTTTTGTATATTTTATTAATTCCATTGATCTTTATGGCTCATTGAGTAAAGCTACTTAAATACTTAAAGGAACTTAAACCACACTTAATGTTATAATGCATTTTTATTACTTTGATAAAATACTTGATCCACTATTTTAGAGATTTTGAATATTTGATGAATAGAAAAAGAGCGAGAATGAATAGGGAGATAGATAAAAGGAAAGAGCCCCTGGGTTGCACCTGCCTATTCTGACTTGTCTATTTTGACAGGATACGATGGATCCCCTGGTGTGTTTGATACTTTTGTTGATGAGCAGAAATCCGCAGAAATGAATAGACTCTCAACTGGATCTAATTACACGGCTTTTAATTGATACTATCAAGATTGATTTCATGACATATTTGTCAGTCAGTTTCTTTCGGCATATCTAATGTTTCAACATAAGTCCATTAAAACTTTGGACTAAAGATAAGGGATCTCCGATTAATACTAAACCTTTCTGTTCAATTAAAAAGGCAAATTTTGAATCATACTTATACTAATTTCATTTATTTCGTATCAAATTATGCTTGAAATTACAAAAAAAATCTGAATTTAAGCGATCGGCTGGATATTTTGTAAAAATTTTGTCTCTCGTTAAAGCGAATATTAAAACGTAACGGTTGATTTTGAACTGTCTAGGATCTTTGTTAGTTCTGTGAGACGCAAATAAAGAATTGTATGTTAGAAAAAAAATGAAACACAAACTGTCTCATATTGGTATTGGCTGGGTTTCTAGAATTGCCTTCAACATATAAATCGATACGAACCCGTAAATAAAAATTCACCTACAGTTTCTACTCGTCATCATGTCATCACTTTAATCCACTTTCAGCTCTTGAATCCCTCTCATGAGAAAAGAAAAATAAAGTTTTGTAAAAAACAAGCAAATGATTGACTGACGTGACCAAAAAGTGTGAACAGATCACATCAACACATTATCAACAAAAGAGACAACAATATAAAAAAGGAGAAAACTTAAAGTTAGACAATGCAGTCCCAACATTTTTTATCATGACTGAGCTGTCCTTATAATATTTTATACTTTTAGCAATAACTGTTCAAGGGTAGGCTTGACTTTTGTTCCCAAATAGAATAAAAGGGAGCATGTTTTTTATCGACAGCGGGATTGATTGACAATTATAAAATTGACAAAAAGAAGACAAAGGCTTTATATCGAAGAAAGAACACGGAAGTCAATTCAGTCTTAAAAATCCGGTAAAAACCAGGGAATCATCCCATCTGCCTTTCCCAAGCTGAATGATTCCATCTAAAAAGTAATCTCACGTCCGACTTCTACTAGAAATAGACTCTACCTTGATATATTAACCCCAGTCTATAATTTACAATATAAATATCTGACCCTCTGGCCCGAAGGAAGTAGTTAAACAATGAAAATAAAAAACGAATAATAATAAAATCTGAACAAAAACCCCGACTGACACAATCCTTTGACCACAAGTCGATCATTGATTTAATTTCCAATTTGATGTAGGAGGTAAAAAACTGAAAATGATGACTTTGACTTTTTTAGTTCCAAGTGTTTAATTCGCTTGAGACCAGTAGTAGGGTTGAATTAAGACTTGGCTTGGCAGATAGGATGGATTTCCTTCCTGGTTTATTATGATTATTATGATGGATTAAGCTTTATTGCACTAAGGATGGATGGATTTCTATAACATTCAGCTTATAAGTCCCTTACTTTTGTCATACTCATAGTTTTTCTCTTATAGCAAACTTTTATGATGAATTCTGTTTTCACTGTTATCTATACGAGACTTGTGACTATGACATTTTAGTATATAACACGAAACTACTGATAAACGAGGAGTTTGGTTCATAGTGGGTTCGGGTCATCTATATTTTACCATTTAATGTTTTCCTGGCATTTCCTTGTAAAAAAAATAAGTTCCAAAAAAATGAGCTTTTCTCTGTAAAAAGAAAGGTGAGCCTATGGCATGATGGCTTTTAGTTGCTAACATTTGTAGGACTCAAACAAAAGCGAAGGCAAGAGAAGTAAGTTCAGAAATGGTGGTGGTGGTTTTTTTTCGTGTAGTGATGCGATGCTGCTGTATGTATGTTAGGGTGGATTGGATTCATAGAATTTTAATGAGTGGACAGGTGTGTCCAACAAACCAGACCAAAATCCTGCAAACAATTCAACTTTATTTCCCTTGACTTGACCACAAACAAAGAAAGAAATCTCTCCCGAAGTGATATTTACTGACATTATCGTAACTCCTATGTGCTCTTATCTTCCGTCTCAGATTTTTTTCTTCTGCAATAGGTCAAGTTATCATCATAACTTCATGTTGGAATTTAACTTCATTTTTCAAACTCTTTTGGAACCTTTCATTGGAAATAAAATCTAGCAAATTTCTAAAAATTCCAATTTATTTAAAACTTTCTTCAATATTTTGAAGATGTAAGTAAACATCCTGTACAATATATAAAAATGTATGCTAAAATGAAATAAACTGCAGTAGGTATTAGGAATAAGTAATAAAAAGAAGATCTTGAACTTCAGAGGAACTTTTAGCTGACAAAAAGATTAAATTCACAAGGGGACAGAGAATGGAGATGAAATCAGTGCCAGTTGATTAGGCAGATGACAGACAAGTGAATGGGGATAATTTTAACTAGGTAAATCTTAAGGGGGTAGAATCAGAAATGAGGATGAGACATAGTATACAGTGTGGTTGTGGTAGCTTGTATGGTTAATGCCAGTTAATTAGAGGGAGGAATAAGAAAATGTATATATATGTAACAGTAGTAGTAGGTGGTGGTAGTGGTAGAAAGACTTATCTAAAGGAAGTTAACAAGAAATCAAGAGAAAGAGGGTGATTGGAGTTATTTGAGTTAATTTGGAAGAGTTAAGTTGAGATAATTGGATGTGCAGGTAGAAAAGAGACAACTTGCATATTGCCTCCGACCATGACATCTTAAACAATTATTCATGGACGTATTAAAAATTCATTATCAACTCAACTCTCAAATTCTTTCCTTTTCTTATTTGCAAACTTACAAAATATTATTCTGATTCGAAAGAGAAAAAATTAAGGAGTTTCTTCTATGTAGAATACACCAGAGAAGACTAGTTTCCTTATAATATTGAATTAAGCTGAAGGCCATGGTTCTCTTTAGGACTAGGGAAGCATCACTTATATTTTTGGTCATGTAGGTTGGGAACGAGGGTTTTCCATAAATTATAAAATTAATGTAGTTAAATTATAAAATAATCAAGGAAACACCATCAATTTCTAATTTGATCAAAAGAGTCACGCAAAAATTGTTTGTATTAGCATTTCATTAAGATTTTGTGCATGCTGAGCAGAATAAAAAGTACAATCCATTAAAAAATGTAACATTCGCATGTGTACCTAAAAGAGTGTGTATGGTGGACGTGTGCCTGTCAACTTTTTTTTTCTAGTTTTCGATCATGACGTGATTTTGTTTGAACAAAATTGAAATTGAAAACTTGATTATGTAATGCGATTGTATTATTATATTATCATTCTCATCCCCTTAAATTATTAGGTAAGTGGTGGTAGTGGGGCTGGCTGTGTGACATGACACCTATTGACCTATCCCTTCCGTCCGGTACACGTGGACTTGCACGTGCCTTTACAACCGGATCCACTTACTGCCACTCGTCTCCCTGTGATTCGTCTTTCTTTTTAGATTAGATTGACATGTGAATTTTCATTTATTGTATTGACATCCTTGTTACCTCAAATTTCATTATGTCATTGGGATGATACTGAAGCCCATTATTTTTATGAGTTTTTTAAAAATTATTTTTGTCTACGTTCCATTATTATTATGATTTTTTAACATGCCAGAGTAGCTTTTGTTTGTTGAATGGATTTCTTTATCGAGTGACATGGGTAGCTGCTGAGGAGGCTTATCAGTTAGCACACAACAAACTCTCTCAATCTGCAATATGCCAAATAACTGAGCGTTTTGGTTGTTCAAATCCGATTTAATGTAAGTTAGCATTATACTTTATAGCTTAAACATTTTGCAAAAGCATATACATTTTATTTTGTCAAGTATTTAATTCCGATATTATTTATCATAAATTTTCAAATTTCTTTTAAAAAAATCAATTTTTACTAATTCTATGACCAGCTTGTGATTTCAAGCTCAATTTTCCATTAATAAAGATACACAATGAAGAAAGGAAGTCTGTAAAAGCACAAGTGAATGAATATTACAAAATAATATCTAAAAGTATTATTTGTACTGTATAGGAAATCCCATAGGGAAAAACACAAAAAGAGTACATTATTCTAATCCAAAAGCTCTCTCATCATCATCATCATTGTCTAATTCCCTATGAGTGTAATCCTCTAGTAATTCTCTATCTAATATTTTACTTTCTCTCTCTCTCTTTTAGTCCCTCAGAAAATAAGGACAAGTGCAATGCATTAACAGAATCTAGAAAGAAACCCGAGCTAGTAGTAAAAGTAAATATAATCGTAGTAGTAATAGCTAGTATAATAATAATAATAATAATTCAAAACATTAATATGCATTCGAATCAAGAGGAAACGAACCCTTCATTTCATTCCTCACCCTGTTGGGTATAATCAACAAAGTGAAAAAATGTGTGAAATAAACTAAGGGTGAAGTAAAAAAGGCTATCAAACTAAAAACTCTTTATTATTGCTAAACGTGTATTTAATGTAATGCATATAACTTAGCCTTTTTAATATTCCGTAAAATTTTGTATCTATTTTTGTATAATCTATTGTTAGAATTGTTACATAATTATTATAAAATATACGTAGTAATAATATCATTTAAAACGCAGTTTAAAAAGATTGATTAAAGTTTTTAAACTTAAAATGCTCAATTTATAACCCAAAAGTAAAAAATGCTTTATGGAAAAAGTAAACAAAGTCCAAAC
>JAQGAA010000465.1:0-22398 GCA_034696425.1 Isotoma viridis
CGCAGTCAATCATCTTCATAGCTCGTCGTCTCTCTTGGTCTTTTCTGTCTTCAGTGGTGCTTGGTCTGACTTCTTTAAAAGGGACAAATGGTGAAACCCTAGGGTACAAATCAGTGTGTTAGAAGAATATCAACGAGTTTAAGCCTTCTCTTACTCCAAAGTATGTACGTACTGTTTTTTACTGTGCTACTCTTTATACTACTTTCTATTACCTAAAAATTCACATAGAACTAAAAAAGGTTTGAATTCGAAGCATCCCCTCACGTAGTCTTAGACTTACAAGCAGAAAAGCCAAATCACAAATAATAGAGTTCCTGTTGACAAAATTCTGGCCGAGTGCCGATAAAATGTAGAACATAGATAAAAAATCTTCCAGAAGTACGTAAGCTACTGCTTCCATGCCACACAGACAGTAGGAAAATACCAGCCGTCCCATTTTAGAAATGGGATAATAAGATTTCCATTACGGCCAAAGCAAGCACATGACATGACATGAAATTTCGTATGGTTGTAATAGTGAATGTATAATATTAAAGTGGAAAAATGTTCTAGTTTATATCGTCATATAAGGAAAAATCTGGACTTGATTTATCCTAGTCATTTTCTCCAAAATTTGATTAGTTCTACAAAAACTTACTCGAAGGGTAAGCACCCAGAGTACTTTAGCTGTACCCATCACTCTTTTTAAAACATGGCCAATAATAAAAAGCAAAAATGTAGCACCCTTTACTTCCTTTCTACAAGCTACAAATTCTTATGTTGCTCTCAAAATAACTGTATCCAGCATTAGTAAGTTCTGCCAATCCTTTTACGCCTACCAGTTTACTAAGAAAGAGTTTAGTCCTCAAGAGATGTTAAAATTGAATACCAATTTACATAACTTTACCACAGAATACAGAAAGAGTGAAAGAAATAGTTGGCTTAGACACGAAAGGTATGGTAAAGAAAGAAGGGCCAGATCTTTAACCAAAGGTACATTTTGCCATATAAAAAAACGGCATGCATAAAAGCTGGTAGTTCTGGAGTCAATTTTATAACGCTAAGTTTCGTAAAAGACATAACCGTTCCAATATGTAATATCTTGTGTTTTATAATGACATAAAGAGTTCAAAAGCTCCCGTATCGTGGAGTAATACAAGTCGATAGAATATAAAAAAGTCTATGTATAATATTGCTATTATACAACCAAGATATGCTGTTCTCCACTAAAGACATTAAATGTCTGAAAAAATCCCATAAAAATTATCAGCTGGCAGTCAGTTCTAGTAAAAAAGGGCACGGCCAAATGTGCAGTCAAGAAATGTATAAAAATATTATTAGAGAAAGTTCCTACGTATGATATTAGAATGTTAGTTGGTTCATCTAGAGTTTTTTTTAGTACATATTCATGTATGAATATACAAATTTTGTGGGTAAAATAATGGTGTCCCATTTTTGAAAAAGCAAATTACTTAAAGAAAACTGTCACAGTGTGTGTAATAGTGGCACATGAATCATTCCGTTATAAACAAAAGTATACTGGGGTTCCATTTTCTCCGTTAGTAATAACTTTTGCTTTTTATTCGTGGATTTTATTAGATTAAAGGAAGAAAAATAAACGGAATTTTAAGAAGCCGTTTTGTCAAGGATGATTTGATTATTTTCTTAATATAAAGTCTGTAGCTTTCTATCTTATTTTATAATATAATATTATTTGCTGCATCCTTCAAAATATACTTCTTTGGGAAAGTACTCATCCGATACTTTTCTACTCTACCACTGACTTCACTACTGGTTAATCTTCCGTCACTCTAAAATCATTTTACTATTTCCAAGTCAAATGATTAAGAAATGCCTAGAAGGAAGAAAAGATGGGTTGCTTGTTTTCTCGATTCTAAACTCTAGACAAGCTAATTTGACTTGATCCGTTTAGGTTCGTTTGTGTAAGGAATCGAGGAGCAAAATTTGTTATTTCTTTATCGAAGAAAGTTTGTTGGTTTAAGGGAAAACGTTTAAGTACAAGAGAAAACTAGATGTCTTGATGTCTAGAGATTGTGTACACATGCCACCCCAAATGGCTACATCCAAATTCAGCTTTTTTTACACTCTCATTTTCATATTCGTTTAGATAAATATATTTTTAGTTAATTTTTCACACCAAATAAATATAAATTGAGATGTCCTTTGCCAATATGACATGAATTTTTCCTTGATCTTTGAGCAATGCAAATGTTCTATTTTTCATGAAATCCATTCACTCTTGTCTACTAATGGTGGAGCTAGTTTTAATTTTGAGAGAATTTTCAGTTAATGATCTGAGACTCAAATAATGAAAGCATGAAGCTTAATTGACTCGGATTTATCGTCTAAAAGCTGTGTAGTTTAAGTATACACTGTCTCATTACCAGAAAGTAAAATAAGATGAAAACATATTCCCCTTTTGTAATTTAATAAGCTGCTAAGTAAATAGCAACAGAAGACGTCAATTTAATTCGTTAGAAGGAAAATAATTGACAAGTAAGTTTTTAAACCAACAAATTAAAACGAAGTCTTAACTTAATTAGTTATTGAAAAGGGCATGAAGTATAAGACGAAGAGTAAGATTATGAATTTACTTTCTTTTCAAAACATTTCTCCTTGTTTTCACCCTATTCTATGCAGAGATCAATTTATCAAAAAAGGTAGGGAGTTGAATTTTCACTCAAGTTCAAATATATTGTATTCATTAGCGTCAAAAACATTCCCTTAATGACTAACAAGAGCATAAACTCTGTCTTTCAAATGGAAATCATAAGCATAGCAGGAATATTACCTTTGAATTCATTCTGAAGTAAAATCATTTCAAGTATACAAAATAGTTTACTTCATGCACATTACATACGGAAGATTTCCTCATTACCTTACACATGAAATATTGGGATTTAATTCATACAAAATGTACAAATACAAGGGGTTGAATAAGCGTCCCCTAATTACTATTTGAAATTGACTAATAAGAAAGCCCTACAGAACTCAAGAGGGATCAAGATTCTTCCTGGTGACGAATCTAATTTCTGGGTATGAGAATATAAATCTGCTGTCTAACACACTCCTCAAACCAAAGAGGAAAGCAAAATTCAAATGGTATGGATTACGATTTACGATATTCCGAACATTCATACACAGAGCACTAAGCACAAATGGTATTAGTTCTACTTGGTTGTAGTTCACTTTAATAGCTTTTAGTAGAAATCCAATTTAATGTTGTAGTTCTAAGTATAAGTTTAAAGGTAGCTGATGATGATCACATCAAAGTATAATTGCACAAACAAAACTGAAGAGGATTCAACCCATAATAGATATTCGTATTCATAGATTGTTAATTTAGACAAACTTACTTTCTATACTAGTCTTCAGTTCTGGTCTTGTAGGTATGCAAATTTGAAATTACCCTATGGATGATGATACATTACCGTGCTGAACAATTGAACCCTTTCCATTAACGATGTTGTACACACCTCATTAATTTTCTTCTCTCTCATCTATATTTATGTCCCCCTAACTGGGCGAACTACATGCACACAAAGTTGCTTACACAACTTCAAGAACTATGCAGATAATAGTTATTTTATTTTGGTGGAACTTACATTCATCTAACATTCAAGTGCTTCTTTGATCACAAAACAACACTAAAAATAATGAATGCTCTCATCTTCATATATTAAGCTACTTATCCACCACCCGTTACAGATTAGCTCAAAGATGCTTATATTTAGTAAATGCAGCCCAGTAGTTTGTATTACTATTTTACATTTGTTCTGTGATCTGTTCTGAGAAAAAAAACAATTCAATTTCTATAATCATGCAGGTTTTTAAGAATAATTTTCGTCAAAAACCCAGTACAGTTCATGTTTGATTGCAAATCGCTTAGGTGTTTTCTGAAATTCAATCTTTGCATTTTTCTAATCTTTTCTCTCTTTTGTTCATTAGACTATGAACAAAGCCAAACAATCAAGATTCACGAAAGAGAGAGAGAGAGTAACAGAGACAAGGGGACTGACTGACTCTCTCTTTGAGTTTAACAGATTGATACACAAATTAGCTTACCCTTTCTTTTCCACAAAGACTCCGCTTTAATAAACCTTCACAAACAACTAACAAATGAATAATGGTGAATAAAATACTAATATAATTAATTACCTATACAGTGTAATTCTACAGGGAAAGTGGAATGTGGATTTTGTACGAGTACACTATGAGTAATCAAACCATCGGCTTCTTTATTCTTATCGATTTCATTCCATTGATAAAAACCGAAGCGGTAATTTTCGGGTCAGTGCTTATATGATATTAATTCTATTATTGCAGAGACCTCGTTAAGCTTAGGATGTCTTTAGTAGGTAGACGCTTTACTATTGCACAACAATATTGCTTCTTGGTAGCAAGTAAACATCACAAAAAGCGTATACATATTTCCATGTCAATTAACAATTCAAAACAAACAATAATTTTCGCAATGGAAACGGCTAGTTAGTATTTACTTTAACAAAAACACTACTTTTCTCTTAATCAAAAAGAGACAATAGGACACTACTATTGAATTTGGTATTATATTACTCCTACTTTGATGAAGAATGGTACCATCTAACATACAGCAATCAAATAAATCTCATTCTTATAGCTTTCCTCAATTCAACCGTATGGCTCTCGTACGCTTCTTTGCATTGATTACTTCCATTACTTACTTAAATCTACTCTGTAGTTTACTTATAAAAGGGGAAACATCCCCCAAAAGTACTAATACTAGAAGTAAATAGAAATACAGTTATTGTATCAAGTGAAACAGGACCTAATCGTCAATATGAGCAGTGAACAAATATTAGACCATTCAGTACAAACATAATACAAGCAGACAAATACTACTAGGAATTACATGTCATGAAAGTGCTATTGTATTACATCCTCAGTTTACCTCTTCGAAAGATAAGTAAAGTAAGCACAGTTCGATTGGATTCTTTGAGCAAGTCTTATACTTTGTAAGGAGAATAAAGAGGTAAAAGGTAAGAAATGGGATGAATCTCAGAATGGTAAATAGTAAACCTCACTTCCGTCCTTGTACCGTGTAACACTCTAGTTAGCTTTCTACGCTTTAGTTGCTTAATACTAACTATAAGTATTAGTGAAACTAAAGTTCTCCCATCACTTCTTTCTGTCTAACCAAGCTCAAATAGAAGGAAAAGGAGGTTATTATCTAAGAAGAATACTAACTGAACTCCAGAATTGGATTGTGAAACTACCCAAGGAGAAAGAGACTATAATTTACACGATAGATCCTATATATGAAGCATCCACACGATAGTTCCACTGTATTAGAAGAAGAACATAGGAGAGAAGTTGGGCCAGGAGGGAGGGGGGAGGTACACATGGTCTCGTGGACACAAAGCATCAACTTCACTTTTCTAAAGCTCAGCCAGTTTGAACAATTATCTCCTTCAAGATCAACCTTTTAGGACGCTAACCGCCTAGAAGACGCTTCTAGAATTACTTTCGACGTGTTACAACTTTCTCTCTCTCTCTTTCTCATACTTTCTATCTTTGAGCTTGCATTTATCCTCCCAAGTGGCTTCTCCACCTTTATTTTTGGTATGGCTCAGCAACTATCATCTCTGGCTCTGTACTCCTTAGCTTTCTATCTTTGTACGTCATATCCACCACCATACCGCATCAAACTCGACACACTCACTGTAACTACTAACTACAACTAGCAACACCAATAACTATCTATTGGAACATTGGTAATGCTTCACATCCTTAGCACAGTGAATTGGGGCTTTTCCCAAAAAACTAACAGAAAGAAATAGATATGGGTTCATGAGAAGAAAGCACTTTTTCAAACTAGCTGTATTTCTACATTTTTTCTGGTCAATTTCTATATGTATATGGAAATATTGGTGGATCAGTTTTAAAGCCTGTGATCTAGCTGAGAGATACGAATTTAACAGATGAAGTCTTTAAATTAGTCTTTTAGTGTCATACTGCAGTCTTCAAACAAATGAAACAAGGTTCGCAGCTGATCAGCTATTGTGCTTAAGTTTTTACGAGTAGAATAAAGTGTTTACATATTTTATCATGTAGGGATCTTGTAAACCGAGTCAAGTTTGGCTTTTTCGATCGGAATCTAAAATTCTGATTGAATTTCTATATGAGTATGTATGTAGTAGATTAGGTGGTGGTGGTTCAAAATAAAATGCTTAATATTAGATGGATTTTGAAGAATTCCATTCCAACTAAAGACAAGTTAGGGATGGTGACCTGAACGAACGATGAGGATGAGTGTGCTGTTCCATGTATAGCAATTGCAAAGACAAAACGAATAATATTACGATACGAAATGCAGTATTCGTTGGTAGATGGTTCCTAGTAGTCATAACCCTATTGTTATATGAAATCGGAGGTGCACAATACTGAGGGAAAGCTCGTCTATCTAAGATGTTGTTGGCATGTAGAGTATGTGAATCCACTCACTATGATTTTTGTATACATTCTTTTTACGATTCAACATGAATCCTCATCTTTCCTTGGAAATCCACAAACAGAGGGAGAGAGAACAAGAAAGCGCTTAGTAGTCTGTACACATTTGCTATTATCAGTTGAAAATGGTGGACTGGACTTGGATTTGGATTGAACTCCGACAAGGAGGTCAGTCTGGATGGAGTATTCTACCATAATAATGGGTGATGGTTCTACTTGTAAGGCTCTAGATCCGCGATGTTAAGTTACTACTACTAGATGCTTGCTTTACCAGCTGGACTATAATAGATAAGGTTTAAGTCTAGAAAAAATTTTCAAATATTCTCAGCTCGACTGCATCCTACCCTTTCCTGTTCTATGTTTCCTATAACAATATTAGCTATATTGTAGAGCATGAATAGCTTTTGGGATGGAGAAAGTATCAATATAAACTAGAGAGGCTTTCCGTCCTTTGGTTGGTTGTGGTCGGTCGGTTGGTTCATCTGATTCCTTTTATGTTCCTGCTGTCGACTATACATAGTCACTACTCCGTTGCCTTGCAAAGTAGATAAAGAAATATCTCGTGTATATCATTTAGGAAATAGAAAGCAGCTAGGAGAATTCTTTGTCGAGCAGACAAACACATACATAAAATAACACTTTCACATTCCACAAGCTTACCAAATAAGAAGACGATGGACCCTACCTACTCGTTCATTTAGAATGTATCTCAACGAACATCTTGCTTTCCTTGAGAATAAACTAAACTCATCGTTTCGTTTGTAGTGGATTGAATAGCTCAGATTTTGTAATTTTTGGACGGACGAAAATCACAGAATATTCAAGGACCATCCTACTCTATCCCTTCAGTAAATTGTGCAAATTACCAGCACTTTGGATATGTCATTAGCTACTGCTGTACTGCTGCTACTACTGTATAACTTGTACTTCATCGTCTACGCTTTTTACTACGACTACATTATTCCGAAAATAAAATAAACGGAGGTTCTCCTTTTACTGCACAGTTTCCTTGAAGATCGTTAATACAACTTAAACATAAATCTCTCTGAATTTCTGAGCTTTTCGAGATTTTGAGTTAGTAAGCGATTATTCATGACCATTTGCTACAAAATGTTTAGAAACATCCTCTATTAAGCCGAGCTGAAGTTAAAACTTGGAAATTGTACTTAACGATTTGCACTATCAATAAAGAAATCTAACACGTACGATTTAAACGAGTTTGATCACAAATTACTGAAACCGTAAGAAAACACTACTTTGAGAAATCCAGGAAACTAGGTATAATTTTGAAAACCAAATCTTGTTAACCCCTACAACGTTATTTGGAGAAACTACTTACTGTGAAAGAAAAGTTGCTATAAGAGACTTCTTTAAAATTTTAACATTCAAAAACTATCTTCTAGCAATAAAAGCTTTGAATTCATTTCAAATTTAAACTTCATTTCTGGGCATTAGTATAAAGTCTATTCTATAAGGCTTTCATGAAATCATAAAATCCAAGTTTAAGAAAACCTCTTCAATACATTAAGTTGAGCTTACAAACTTGGGCCTTTTTAAAGTCATCTACCCATATCCACATAGAGTGAGAAGTTGAAGTGTTTTGCTACGCATAACACGAACTGTATATACTCCTGTTTTAATGGATTAAGCTATCTGTAATGAAGTTTTAAGGTTAGATAAGGTTCCGACCGTAGATATAGATACTCACAATACGTTGCCCTTTTATTTGAACCACATTCGCCTCACCATCACTACTTAGAATATAAACAAGAAGAAAAGGGAAATGTTTGCGTAAGAATAAATCCTGCAAGGCTTTCTCTTTCTTGATAAACTAATATGGATACAACTTTCTCCATTGAAAGCAGAAGCTGGTAGAGTAACTTGTTACTTTTCCTTTGTGTTCAAATAGAATGGTGGTCTGTAGCGGAGGAGATTTCTGCTGCCTAAAACTAAAAACCGTTGTTGTTTGTCATTTATTCGTTATTCTGTGCTTAAAAGACTTTTTAAGAATGTGAAGACTTTTTAGATTCACGCTAAACTTTACTAAGGCTAGTTTGCTGGACTTAGTATTAGCTTCTTGTAGTTATTGGCCCATTGTATTTCTTTGCTTCTTGTTGTTGAGGAGAACAGAAATTTGGATAGTTAACAGACTTATAGGGCTCTTTTTTATTTTGTAATGTTACTGCACTGGGTTAATTCTAATCATAAGTGTGGCTGAGAATAGCGCACCAGACTAAATATGGTTTTTTTATTCATTGCCTCCGAATATTTTTAACTACTTAATAAACTATTGACTTTTAGGACTAGAAACCATGAGTTTTAAATTATTTATTAGCTATCAGCACGGCAGGCAAGGCCAAAGCTAAGTTTTTGTGTGCATGTTGTAAGTTAAAGCTACTTTATGTTACATCGATCGTCTTTAGTCTGTAGAATATGTTTGATGACTTCCAGCTTGAAATACCTATTTTCAGAATTGAAATTATTGCGAACTACTTTAAAATTTTCCCTTATCTACTTATGCCTTATTTTATTTTATTTGTATACTTTCCTTAATGCCGTCAGCCTAACCAAAGCTTTGAACTTAAAACAAACTTACTTAAGCTTGAGATTAAAGTCCTATAATAGATTTCGGGAAATCCAAAGTCTGAGATACAGTTCATTTGACAAATTACCATTATTGTACACACTAAATTACAGGTCTAAACTTGTACTGTAATATCCCAATGTAAGTAACGGGCTGAAAACTTAGATTTAAATAAAATGAATTGAAAAATTGGTTGAATATAATAGTGTGTATATTTTTTGTATTGTTTCTTTAGGAATTAAACTTTATCCAATATGTCAGTTCAGTTATTGGTAATCGAAAATTGTATAATCAATAGTTTAGAAAAATAAAGTTTAAATATACATAGGCAGTAAGCTAGTTTACTTTAGACAAGGAAACGCCCACTCAGTTCATGAAATGTATTTACTTTATGTATATAATCTAGGGCAGCAATAATGTTTCCTAAACTAAAACAGGTTCTATTCCAGAAACGAAATTTGTTTTTTAGAAAAAACGCTTTTAGTCATTGAATTTCTACCCTTGATGCATTGGAATTACGAATGAGATAATGACAAAAATACAGAACGGATGTATATGCAGAGTATTTAAATCCTACTAGTACTTGTGAAGTAGAGCTATTATTTCTTGTGGTCATTTAAGTTTGCTAGGATGTCCTTCTAAAGTTGGTACACTTAAATTTACTCAACCAAGGAACATGTTATAATAAATGAAGTTGGATTTGTAGAATCAAAACATTCATGTAAGCTCTCTACGGCCTGAACCACAGAGTGGCCGCAATGATCAAGTCAAAATCCGGATTATGGCCAATGGCCAGATTATATTGCAGCAGAGCACAGCAACTTCGTATATATTTAGTCTTTTTGGGCAATGTATTCATCCTACAAAAAGACTGAAGCTAGGTTTAGGTATTCAAAGAATTCATTCGCATAGACACATAATCTACCTACACATGTCTATTCAGCGAGTATGAATATATTTAGGAGCATGAGTAAAGGATTTAAAGTAATAATTCTACGGCAAATTGCTGTCCTAAATTGCAACTGCCTAATTTTCTCTTCCACTTTTTCAAACTACAATTGCCTCCGACTGGATTTGCCTGATTGATGCAATTTGCATACAACATTTTAAAAAAAGGGAGAAGTTTTTTAAGTTTGTAAACAAGTTTCTATAACTTTACTAGAAATTGTCTTGTATTGAACTCACCGTTTGTATTTATTTCCTATTAAGGAAACGGTATCTTGTTTCTTTCCTTGTACTTTGATCTATTAGAGCTTTGAGTTTTTTATACTAATATATCTATTTTCTCCATTGCATTAATGTACGACTTCGATTATTTGAGTGCAGATTAGCTAAAAACATTATAGTAACAACAGTAACAAGTAAAGTATGAGTGAGATTTATACCGATATTCTATTCTATTCTAAAGCTTACTTAAGATTCTCTGTGTGTATAGCACTCTAGGTGATTGTGGATGTGTTTAGAGTACTCGTGGTGGTAAGTAATATAAGTAATAGTAATATGTAATAGTTGTTGTTAGAAGTAGTAAGGCTAGTAGTACTCATATATTTGTACCAGTTGGTATAAGTTCAAGAAGCATGAAAGTAAAATACAGTCAGTATGAATTCAAAGGAAAAATAAGCTGGAGAAAGCAACCAAAGGAATAGGGAGAAACTGTGAATTCACGGCGAAGACGAAGAAAGGAAGAGAGGGTTTCACATCCTAAGATTTTAAATTCGCATCTCGTTTGGTCGTTGACTAGACAAGAACTTGGTTAGAAACTATCATCTAACCAAAACCTCACAACCAACCCAATCTCTTATTCTCCTAAAACTGAACAGTTGAGAGGAGTATTGGCTCTGGTTCAGAGAAAGACACCTAAAAAAGAAGCTATACCTATGGAGTAGAAGGGTACAACTCTATAAATTCTAATATTCTGAAAACATTTACACATAGTACATTCGATATGTATAGGTTTTAAGCATGTATAGGTATATATTCGCCCACACATTTAAGTCATAGGCCACCTCTGCCTGCGAAATATTAGGTACTTCAAGTATACACGTATCGATATGGCCCCTTACCAAACTATCCATGAAGGGAGTTTCTTGTAACGAAGTTTCGTTCTTTTGTAGTATTATAGACCCTTTCTATATATTCATTCAGTACCCATGGAATATGAGCACTTTTTTAGTTTCTTTGTTCGAAGACATATTCAAACAATAATGAGAATTGGATATAAAGGTTTCTTCAGTACGATTTCCTCTCGATACACCAATATGCTATTAGTTATCAAGGTACTTCTTTGACTTATTAGTCTATCATATATATTACTATTTTACACGCTGGACTTGCAGTACTTGTTTTAGTTTTTTAGACACGTCTTAATTTTTTTGTAGAATAATGGAGCAGGAATATGGAATCAATTTAACTCTAGTGAAATTGCTAAGAAAATAGTTTCTGTCAATTACACACCAGTTTTAAGACAAATTGCATAATCATAATAATGATAGTAAGTCGGAGAAAATATGTCATCAACCTTTAGCTGTTTGTATTTCCTCTAGAAAAAGGTAACATATCTTGAAAATAAATCCTAACTTATTTCATCACATTCACCATATAGCTTACTACAACACCTCTTGCATTCAGTGAATTTAATTCAGTAGATGATACATCCCTCTCATATACCCAACCACAGTCTTCTTACACAAACTCACACTTTCTCCCATTATACTTTTGTGTTCGGTTTGTTTGGGCAGACAAACCAAAACCAACTTAACCTATTTTATTATGCCCAACCATATTCTACACTCCACAGAGATTCATTTTATATTGGTAGTTGTAGAATTGTACTGTGAAGGTTTTTAGTACTTCATACTTCACCATTCACACTACAATCACAACTTCCCAACCAACCAGCAACATTACCAATATTGCAGGCTTGAAACTTGTTAAGTACATCTATATGATATGTCTATGTCTGTGCAAGCCATGGTATGAGTGATAGTAACATTTTCAAAGTAGACAAAGCATTCACAAAAGAAATACTTTTCTGACAAGAAATCCCATCCAGATTCGCAATCATGATACTGATGATACTCAAATAAGAAGAGCAATTGTTTCCTTGTGGTGTGAATTGCGTCGTTATAATATTTGCATCAATGCTAAAAAGCAGTCAGTAACAGGAACAAAACAGTTTAGCATGTAGCCGACAACATTTCTCGTTTCTGTAAAAATAAATTTGAACTCAAGCGAATAAAGACTATATCCCTAATAAAGGAAGTATATAACGAAGCATGGTGACAATCCTTAGAGACCAAGCTCCATGTTAGTTACGGTATGGAATGACAATGGTATTGTGTGATTCCATAAAATTTCCTGATAAAGATAGGATTCAGAATTCACCTCAGTAGAACACAACCACATAGATAGATTGTTCATACAAAACCAGCATTGGCATTATATACTAGGAAAGAGAAAGTTATAAGGATGTTTTATACCTCGTTTTAGTAGCATGGAAGACCCGTTTGAGGTGAAAGTAGGAAATATTCATGTATGCTATCCTACACGGTTTATTCAAACTTTCCAACACTCAGGCTTTCCCATGCAACATACGTGAGGTAGATATGGCAGTGCCGGTGCTTCAAAACAAAACAAATACCAAGGCTGAAGACATACGATAGTCTTCTTTGTTCTTGTCGCACGGATCAACACTCTTTGTTTTGTTTAATGATCAAATGATCATGTCCCTTCTTCACAATATGGATGGGCAGATTTTACTCAACTTATCCATTGCACAATATTTTGAAAACTGGCTTTTTATAAGAGAATGAGGGAAACCAATTCTGAAATTGCGTTCAGACATAACTCACTGACAAAGGATTAAATAATCCATTAGGTTCTTTTAGGTCATTATTTATTAATTAGAGCCACGGGTGGCTACAGGTGTCCAGAGTGAAGGTAGTACGGCAGTAGGTAAGCTGAGTTTTTGGGTCGTTTTCCTGTTGACGACGTTACCTTCTTTTTCTATCTATTACTTCATTATTAGGACACACAGCAAGTAAACAAATATAATTATGTACGTTTAAAGTACAATGACGAATGCTATAAATTTCAACCAAATATGAATTTCATCATATCGGCTGAATCGCATGCTACTATGTTTGTGTATAATATAATTTACTTAAATTCCGTATCTATTGAAGGTATGGATTTTGCGTGTCGAAATAAAACATGTTCCTTCAACCTACATTAAAACCAGGAATCATGATACATAATTCATTAAGTGAGGATGATGCAATATTAGGATTACAGCAAATGTAAATTCAGTGTAACTATAAAACTTAAACAATTGGGATTACGACAGCTGAACCTTAAAGTTCCTATGTAACTCAACGAGAGTCACAGAATTTGATGATATTAATAAACCATGTATTTGAGTCAAATAATGAGTGATAGCAAATTCATGACGAAATAAATAATTACAGAGTAAATTTGGAACAGCGACCACAACCAAACTTAGTCAGTTCTTTTTGTGCATTATTGATAGGAAACCTGAGGATATATTATTGGTACAAGGTAAATTCATCGTAGGATGTGTCCTAACTGCCAATCCCAGACCAAAACCTGATAACAAAATCCCATCATATTCTAAATCCCAATATTTACGAGCAAATACATGAGTAGCAATAATACACAACCAACGCATAACCACCCAAATACCATTTAAACTAACCATTCTATAAAATCCAATAATACAAACTTTAAAACAATACATTACCCTCGAGACAATTCACTATTTCGTGTAAGCCTCTATCTCAAATTTCAAACCCCAACAAAATCCTTGTTTTCCTTACAACTTTCACATGTGCAATCAGAACCAATGTTCAGAATAGCAATACAACAAGTTCAAAACCAATACAATGAGGGGACCGACTCACTATTCGTTCAAGTGAAATTTACAGCCCTCATAATAAGTACATGTATAACGCACCAATAAATGCTGATACTGGGCCGATACATTTACATAACTTGAACTCCTGAATTTTGCAAACACGCTCAACTTTCACCGCAAAAACAATACTATTTCAATGTGCGTACACAATCCTTTGGTTTTGTTTTGAGGTATTTAGGTAATACCAGTATGAAATCTTTATACATGTGTACAAAATAACATAATAATTATATTATCATTCTGATTCGCAAAGCAACTAACTACCAATGAATCCAAGTCTAATAGACACAATACCTAGACGATGGTATTTCTAAGTGCAGGCAAACTCTTTTCTTTCATGATACCACCTTTGCGTTTGCATTAAACATGAGGAACGGAAATCCCAGTGGCATAACTTCTCCTTCTTTGTATATCTATACATTTGATACACATTCACAATTCCTGACTTTTTATTTATTTTGCCTTAATACTTCACTAGTCTTTCGGCCCTTTGCTCAAGTTAGTAATTCATGTCTAACTATTGTATGCTTATATATTATGTATGTATGAGAGATGTATGTGCGTTAAACTTTATATTGTAATAGGATTTATAAGATAAGAAAAGAGGAGTTTTTTTGTACATTGGTTATAGTTAACACATCATCGCCTTCATGATGATTGCTTCACTCTAGACTCTGACACAATGTTCCGAGGAATGGTTAATCTTCTCACCTCAGTTACACAAGGTGAGCGTTGTAACATAAAATGTGACATGATTTATGAAATAATACGAAGAAATGACTCCGAAAAGCAAAAACATATTTTCTCCTCCGAGCAAAATGTATAAAGGGACATTGAATAAGGGAATGAAAAAATCCATCAGGATGACATAATACCCTTCCAGGTTTTACGTTTCTATCTCTCTTTTCTATTGGAAATAATCCAATGTGATAGGTGAATGAGTAGGTAGTACGTATATTGTACTATTGTACACGTGGAGTGTTGAGAAGTTTTGCTGAAACAAAAGAGATGATATGGGATTCCTCAGATGTGATGAAGGATTACTAAGGTTTAATCAATTAATCTTGACATCTCTTTTCTATTCAGGAAGACCTACTAGTAGAATCAAATTGTCACAATGCTTATTTCAATTATTGCGTCAAAGCTTCTAGCTAAATTTTCACTTCTACCATTTCTTGTCCTTCGGGTTACCAAGCAGGACAATGTGTTATGAAATAACCAAGTGACTAATGTGTCACTTTCCATGTGTCTCAAAAGCACATTGAGTGTTAATGTTCATTTCAAAGATCAGACCATCAACATCATTCCAATTCCAGTATCACAACCATCATCATCCTGAAAACCCTTATCCTAAACGATAGTACAAGTACAACCTGCCTACTCTTGATCTCTCTAAATGCATACTTTCAGTTCAATTCCAACTGATTCACGTATCTTCAACGAAAACAGAAATTTGCCTGCGTAATGAATATGCAATGGCTTGATTAACCCTCATGGAATGCTGAAGTAGTGCAGATGAATAAAATTAATTTTATTGAGAAAGGGACAGCTGATATTATTAAACAAACTGGATAGTAAAAGTAATAGGGTACGCCGTAGTTCACTGGTTCCATACCGTATTACAAGCAGTAACCAACTAAGCAATAAGGTATATAGTATACGAATGAATGTGCATGTTTGACGAAGGGTGAAGATGAAGAGGTAATAATGGTGAATGGTGCCTATGTTTTTATTTTATTTCACTTCAGTTCTATCTAAAAACCATTTTTTTTAGCTGAGGAATGAATCCCTTTTGGTAGGGTTTGACATGAATCTTCCGATTGTACTGGAATTTCCCTATTTCCCCCTCAGAATTACTATTACTACGACAAAAAATAATATCTTTGTACTGAAGTCAAAGTTGGTATTCTCTCAGGCATCTCGGTTAGAATTCTCTCAATCCTGGTGACTATTGATCTCATTGAATGAGGAAGTAGCTCGTGGTAGCCATAAAGTCAACTCAGATGCTCTAATAGAAGCAACCCAATAATAATCCCTGTCAAAGGTAGGTAAAACCAACGTAGGATTTTATTCAATGCTTACAGTGAGAGTAAGCAGAGAAATGCATTTCTTTCAACTACTTTATGTCTACAGATATTTTAAGAATGGGTATGGATGTTTCGATGTTTATGCTAAACAAGCGAATATCGTCATGCCATAACCGTCAAGTATCATCCAAGCTGATTTTCAATGCATGACTTTGTTATATGTTACTATGAACAAGGTTTCTTATGTATAGGAATATCAATAAACTCAAAAATCAATGCAGAAAACATTTTATTCCAAGAGCTTGTCGCAGTGGCAGTAAAATTATTTTTACGAAATACTCTTCTGTGCTTTGTAAAAAAGGGCAAAGTAGTGTTAAATAAACAAAACATGTAAGCCATTTGCAAGAGAATTACATACTTATTTTACTCCTCTGTGTACCAAATAGGAAGATAGGGTAAGACTATTCAGGAGACTCCTTGCTATGTTTTTCGTTGAAGTGGACAGTTATATAGCTTCAGAAGCCGTTGTTTTACAAAAAAAGTATTTTAACTAAACGTTACCAGAAACCAGAAACCCCAAAAACGTAAAGACTACGAAGACAAACTAAGATTTTGTTGATGCAATAAGTCCTGCTTTCAACTAGTAATATATCAATACTCTTCATTTTCTTTCTGACGTTTACGCTAAAATAGCATGGATTTTAGAAATGCGTATGGCTTAATTTTTGCCTGCCGCCACCGTCACAGTAAAATGTAATTTTCAGTTCAATGAACTAATTATTTAAAACAAAACTTTGAAGACTAGAATTATAATAACCTCCCTCAGAATGCCTGAGGCGAAAGATAAAATTCAAAACCAAAAAGGAAAGCATCAGGTTTTAAACTAAAACTAGATTATGGCAAAATTACCTTCATCATTCCATGTGATAGTTTCTAAATAAAGTATGAGGAATCACATACTGCTCACCCAACTTCTCATTTATTACTTGTTTAATTAGCTATAACAAAATAAACACGAGCTTGCGTCCTATTTCCCATTGTGCGGGCTCTTAAAATAAGTGAAAATGCCTCCAGTAATAAAAACATAAACGAAGACATATGATAGTTCCTTAATTAATTATCTTTTCTTGATCCGGCATACGTGTTTAATTAAGAGAGCCGATGTATTTTAGAAAATTGTGCAATAAAATGTTAAAGAGCCAAATATTTTCAAAAAGACGGTTAGAAGATAGACGATGAGGAAAAAGCAGCTACAACTTTTACTAAAATATAAATCGAAATCACATTCCAAGTTTTCCTTTATTCCTCTTTTTATACAAAACATTGCTACAATCCATTTTAGCACTAGACCTTTAATATATTAACTTGTGTGAGTTGTGTGTCATTCTCAAAATAAATTCGATCAATAGACTAAACGAGCTATTGAAATGAAAGTCAACCTGGACAAAATTTGAAGCAATTTACTTTCTTGCCCTGCTCGATTCTTTTGGATTTAAGCTAACAGCCTGTTGAATTATGTTCTTCTGCACAATATAATAAATTGAAAATATGCTCTTGAGTTCACGTCTCTCATTACTATTCACAACATAGATAAGTAGGTAAGCCTCAATTGTACATCAATCACTCCAAGTGTTTCGTAAAGTGTTCAATCCCCCTTTTGATATTTACCTCCCGAGGGTAGCTCCGATCCCTGTATAAGTAGATTATCAAATTATTAGCCTCATAATAAATGGGGATTCATTTGAATGTTCAGCTCAGTTAAATTTATTGTGACGAAAATACCTTTTACCTTTTTTTGTTTACCTTTTTTGTATTCAATTCCTCGCACCACCACAACAATGATAGGCTCAGCTAGTTTAGCATGTAGAATTATAATTTTGAATAAAAAAAAATAAAGTCAAACTTTCTGGCATTTAAATTCAAATTGAAAATTTTTAGCAATATAGCTATAAATTATATTCGGGGTTGGAAGCACCAGCATAGTATACCGATTTCAAAGCTCTATTGTAAAAAACATAAAGCAGCTTTTTTTGTTGATTCTAATAAAAACTAAATTATTTGTATTTGTAGATGTTAAGCTAAGAATTTTGTCGTTCAAAAATATTGCAGTGGGGTGAAGAAACAAAGTAATAATATGTCAATTGAATCATGGAGAGAAGCTTGAAAAGATGAAAATGGGAGAAAGTTGAAGAAACAAAGGTATGAAATTGGTCCAAGAGTAAAGATCAATCCGATTCTATCCTATATTTTCTATATGTATTGCAACAGACAGTCGAAACCTCGAGAAAATTTACTACTGAATACTACTGGCAGCAAAACAACATTGTTTTTTTCGATTGATTTCCTTTTTAACTATAAAATCCTTAGTATGTGTCGAAGGTCGGAGTATCCTGAAATTAATGTTTTTGTTATAAAAAAAACTGCAAATATTCTAAACAACTAAGCTACACACAATAGGGTTTTACTTTTAAAATCGTACTAGTAATTCTTACAATAGCCTAAAGCGTACTTATAGTTAAAGATGCAGTTACATCCTCGTAAATCTGCACACAAATAAACATGTTTTTCCCTTAAAGATACAACAAAATAAAATAACCTACCACTCCAATAAATATTGCCAACCTGTCTTGCATAAATAAATTAGTAAGATACACATCCTAGCCTTGCATGAGTTCCCAGGGTGAACTAAAGTAGACAGAAAGGAAAAGTACTTGTAATATATGAGTGTTTTAGATGAATGTAATTTTCACACTAAAAACTAGCATCTAAATTCACTTCAAGTCCCCTTAGAGGATTCCTTGTACCCAAGAAGTGGTCATGTCAGTAACAATAAGATATTCAATTTATATGACAACATAATACCTGTACTGTGCCCACATAATATACAATGCTACTTTTATCTGATTCATACATGAGTTTTTTAAGCATTATCCTTTCTTAAGCCTCGTCCAGTAATCCTCAAGTAAATATTAAATAACATGTAATAAGGGGAGAAGGGATTTTGTAAAGTAATGATAAAAATGAAAATAGAATTTAATTTTGGCTGTAAAGTTCAGGGATATTTAACAATGATTTAAAAAAAAGTAAATTGACAAAAAGATCAGAAGCAGCAAAAACTTTTAAAGGGAAATGAATATTGTGGGTAGAAGAAGCTGAAGGATTATAGTGTCTTGAAGATTTACTTAGAGATATTTCAAGATCCGTAGGAAATAAGTACGGCACAGGAATATCCAGAGTACCTCTAGCTTTCATAAGTGGAGGATGGAAGTTAAGGAACAGAAAAGACGAGATGATAATAATGATATTCATATTTATTCTGGATTCTACTATACTTTATACAACCCACACTTGTATATGTGAGTATGAAGTAAGTGTTGCTAAGTTTTAAAACAGGCAGCAGCTATAATAAGATACAACCTTGGTTTAGGATTTTGTGATGTGATGCATACATTGGAGACTTATTAGGTACTTTACATAAAGAAGAGAACTTCTTGTGTGCATAATATTGCATTATTTTATATCATATCGTATCATATCATCATAATAACAAAGAGTGAAGAGGTGGAGTGGGATTATAAGGATTCAAGGTGGTATTTTCATTTTCAACTTTTTTATATCTTCTGTTTCCTTCAAGTCCACAAAACACCATCACAACCACCACCACCACCACTCTATTACTTACTTCACTAGGACCATCATCATCATCATCATCTTGGAAAAGTATAATAATGCCAACAACTACAACAATAATCCAGCTGTCTCTCATCTCAGCCGTTAAAATGTATGGGCTATATAATATTCTTGTGTTGGGGTTATATTATAGCTATGAGATGACATAAGGCTTGGGCATGGTTCGGGCAAAGTACTTTTTTGATACAGTGTGTCGTGTCATTTTTATCCATAATGCAAAGGATAATATTCAAAAACCCAAGCTCATCAAACATCTCTCTGTTGAATAATAAAAAATAACAAAAGCTTGTCAGATGAATCTACCTACATTGTAGAAGATTTACTAAAACGACACTAGAAAACTATAACCAAAACAAGATTCATAAAACCAATGTGTGCATCCATATACACAAAGCTTTTTACTACATTTTTAACCAAGATATAAGCAAAGTAAAGTAAGTGGAAATTGTGGAAACAGAGAAGCAAATGTTTAGCTCACCAAGGGGCCTCGAATCTTTTAAATGTTGTATTGCTCAACGTATTTTTTTTAAATCGGACTATGAAGTAAACTGACTAGGAAAACGTGTGAGCAAGAATAAGATGTGCCCCTTTAGTTATACAATTAAATAGATGCAGTGTAGATTGCCTGTGTATTTTTTTTAAATTGTTCTTAGTCATCTAGAGAGGCAGTGTAATCTTATACACTAGTTAAAGAGATACTAATAATAATGAGACAGTGTATCTGAGAATTTTTATAACTTCACGAAGGATGACGTCTCATAATGCAGATGATAGAAAAAAAAATTTGTTTTAGAAAGGAATGCGAGGGCGACGAAGAAGATTCGACCATCAAGAGTATTAAGGGCCTGTATGTGAGTTCCTATGTGTACATGGCTGATGTGGGATGTGGGACCCCTTGCTGATCCGACCAACAATCAGCGGGAGTCCTACGATTGGACCCCTCAAGGCCATTTTTCGGATCTTTGAGCTGACACAATGCCACTTTCCTTCCTTACATTTCATTATTTCTCATTCGAGCCAACTTATTCACCCTTTTCATGATTACCATTAAATTTACTCTTCAGTCGGATGGTTTCGTTGGTTTAATTCATTTTGCCCTTTCTTTTTCATTTATATGAATGGTTTTTAGCTCCAATGCGCGATGATTGTACACAATGTTGATTATTGAAATTGAAATCAAGCCGTTATATACACAAGGAAGGGAATTATTACTGGTGAAACTTTCAAAGCTCAATGTCAATTGATTGCAATGCGATATTCTTATTATTCCAACTCTAATCCTAGTCAATACAGAGTGAGTTAAATGTACTGTTTGATGTGCTATTATAAATAAGGGTTGTACCAAATCAAATCCTTTCATCCAAAATATTTACTTTTGATATTAAATGCCTCCCCATGTTGTATCAGATGGGTAGTTGGAGTATTCATGAGTCTGGTTGCTTATCAGTGAAGTCCATGCACATGTTTCACAATAATAATAATAACCCTTTTGGCCCTTTATTTGTACAAGGTCGCTGTCTCATTCTTATCAGAATCTTACCAAATAACGATCGATTACTTCAAGCTTCGCGTTTTATTCTATGAATATTTTATACTAAACCAACTTTCTTTTTAAAATCTAAAAAGGCACTTTTCTGCCCATGTGATGATGATGACAAATTATTACTTCGATACATTTGATTTAAAACTTTTCCTCGCCTTTTAGACACACAAACTTTCTGCTATACCATTAATGCATACGTTTTAATGCTTTTTATGCAAATAATTTAATACCAATGAAAAATGCTCAACAGTCAATTCCTTATAAATATTGCTTTGTGGTTATTGCTTTATCGGTAGACTTCACTAAAAATACAGGTCAATGCATTCTTGCTTGTAATTCGCATGCAACACAATGTGATAATTCTTTGGTTACTCATAACTTTTATACATTGTAAAGGACATTCCGATTTAATTCCTCTTAGTTATAAATCAAGCGCCGTAAAAGTTAGGAAAGGTTGGAATTTGCAATCCTATACAAGATATGTCTAACATAATAGGCTTTTGAGAACAGAGAAGCCGCGTGAGCAAAAAATAAGTCAAACGTGAAACCATGATCTTGAATTACATAAAAAAGGCAAACAAAATTCGAAATTGACGTTCTCTTTCGTTTAAGGAACGAAATTTTATTGGTAATACGTAGGTTCAGAATTGAAAGTCGCAGTCATGCAAACAAACACTAAAGTTAAAATAGAACATTTAATATCAAATATAAAAATGTTTAAACAAATAGACCAAACCTTAAAACGAAACGCACACTTTTACAAAATCACTGTTGAACGTTTCAAAGATTAACAGATTCCATTTTGAATATAAATTATAAAAATGCACTCGTACGCGTCATGTATTCATAAATAAATAAACCATTTAAACCGCTATACCGAAGTAGCAAAGCAAATACTTAATTTTTTTTACTTTCCAATGATATATGATACCCCATTTGCTATATATTTAGCATGGGTACTTAAAAAGGCCCCTTAAGGGTCATAGACCCTTAAGACCCTTATTTTTATCTCCTACAAGACATTAGCTTTCCAATGATACCCCATTTGCTATATATTTAGCATGGGTACTTAAAAAGGTCCCTTAAGGGTCATAGACCCTTAAGACCCTTATTTCTATCTCCTACAAGACAT
>JAQGAA010000466.1:0-22368 GCA_034696425.1 Isotoma viridis
TTACACAGTATTTGTAGCTTGAAGGGTGAGTTGTAGCCTTGTAGTAGGCTTTCAACGATGCTTACATGGCGATGGCGGTCGTTAGTTATAGGAGTATGTTGGTTTCTTGTTACATCGGTTACCTTCGACCCAATAACAGCTGTCAGAACTTATGACGAAAAACGATTGACAGAGCTCAGGTCAGTTAACACACAAAGAATTGTGATTGCAGATTGTGACTTGTATACTTTTGCTTTGTATTTGTTGTTGATTGTTGATTTTTGTCTGTAAGGGAGGAAGTGCGCTCAATGTTTTATCACGGATATGACTCGTACATCCGCTATGCTTATCCCTACGACGAACTTCGACCCCTTAGCTGTGACGGAGTAGACACTTGGGGGAGCTATTCTTTGACACTTATTGACACTCTGGATACATTGGCTGTGGTTGGAAACTATTCAGAATTTCGGAGAGTGGCCCAACTTATCATTGACAATGCACAATTTGATCTGAATATCAACGTCTCTGTGTTCGAAACGAACATTCGCATTATTGGTGGTCTTCTTAGTGCACATTTGCTAAGTCACAAGTTAGTATTATGAATTATTATCCATCCATACCATACCATTTTACCATGTACTATAACAAACTGCATTAAACTTTAAAAACAAAATTTACAAGGGCTGGTATGGAAGTGGAAAGTGGATGGCCATGCACAGGACCTTTATTACGACTAGCAGAAGTTGTTGCTCGGAAACTACTACCAGCTTTTGATACACCTACTGGAATGCCATATGGAACAGTAAATTTGCGGTATGGAGTTCCACCTAATGAAACACCGGTTACATGTGTCGCTGGAGTTGGAACTTATATTGTAGAATTCGGTGCACTTTCGAGACTGACGGGCGATCCTGTTTATGAAAAGGTCAAAATCATATTAGGTTACGTAGATTTTTCAATGTAGAGTTCTAGAGTTTAAGCTTTACGCTTTACTTACCTCTCTTTTTAATTGAATATGAAGGTGGCTCTAAGGGCCATGCATTCCCTGTACGCCAAGAGATCATCCCTAGACCTTGTAGGAAACCATATTGACACCCAGACTGGAAAGTGGACAGCCGTTGATTCTGGGATAGGAGCAGGAGTTGATTCTTACTTTGAATACTTGGTTAAAGGTGCAATTCTTTTCCAACGACCAGAATTGATGCACATGTTTAGAGTGTTTCATCGAGCCATCGAAAAGCATCTTGGAAAAGGAGGATGGTACGTTTGGGCAACAATGGGCCAAGGTCATGTTTCCGCAACCACGTTTCAAAGGTTATTGATTACCGATTAGTCGCAGTCATTCAGATACATAAAAAATAGCTTTTTTAATATTACTGTTTTTTTTTGCTTTAGTCTAGAAACGTTCTTTCCTGGGATGTTGAGTTTAATCGGGGAATTTAAAACTGGGCTTAAGGCGATGACTAATTACCATCGTATATTGAAGCAGTATGGAGGTTTACCTGAACTTTATAACATTTTGCAGGTATACAGTTTTAGGAAATTATCAGTATTATTATATGTGCTAGCTCATGTAATCATATCCGGTTAGTTTCAATTGTCTAATTTTCGGTTTTCTTATTGCTTAGGGGAAAGCTACTCACCAAAGAGAGGGATATCCTTTACGTCCCGAATTGATTGAATCAGCTATGTATCTATATCGAGCAACTGGTGATCCTTATATGCTGGAAATAGGAGAAGATATCTTACATTCCATTCAATACAATGCTAGAACTGAATGCGGCTATGCAACAATAAGAGATGTCACAACTTTGACGCTGGAAGATAGAATGGAATCATTTTTCCTCGCTGAAACCGTCAAGTATTTGTATTTGCTTTTTGATCCAAATAATTTCATTCATAGTGAAGGTGAAGATTACACCGTAATTAACCACCCCATGGGCAAATGCACTGTGTACGCTGGAGGTTACATTTTCAACACAGAAGCTCATCCCATTGATCCTTCTGCCCTAAATTGTTGCACTGGTGTAAGGGAGGCTGAACTTCATGAGGAAATACAAGTAATCGATGAAGTGAGAAAGTCAGGCAGTTTCCCTTTAAAGAAAAAAAGAAGAAAACTTCATTATAGAAAAAAGAAGAATGTGGAAACTGAAGAGCAAATTGACTTAATTGACAAAGTTACAGTTGTGAACAATGCAAAGACTTATGAGTACGATAAAGAGCCATTTGAGCTACAGTACAATCCACCAAAAAGTTATAGGATAAACCCATTATTAGAATTCGGTAAAAAGACCAACTTGACTCCCGTATTGTTTAGAAAAGTCAAATTGGACATGAGTAAAATAGGGCTTGACTCCTTAGCTCAATCTGCGAAGGAAGACAGTAATTCTGACGGGGAATCAATTGTTTTCAAACTTTTGAAGAGACTTTTCGAAGAACAGGATGAGAGCACAGTGCCCGAAATTTTACCTACAGATATTCCACTGCAACCCCAAAAACCTCCTGAATTTGCGTCTGGAATAATTGGTGGAAGAATAGAAAAAGATTTGCAGTTCCAGTCATCAAATGATGCCGCAGCGAAAGATCTTCAAAAGCTTGTTGAAAGTTTTGAAACCAACCTGAAGTCATCGTCAAAGAAAGATTTTGATTTTAGTAAAGTCTTTAAATCAAAATTAGGTGATGGAAAAAGAAAAAAAGAAAAGGAGAATCGAATAAGATCGCAAGTTCATGGAACTCCCGATTTAGACTTGATATTTGGAACAGGGGCAACAAGTCGAAGTTTGTCCTTTTATTTTTCCTTAAAATGGCTCAAGAATTTCCCAGACCTAATAAGACAACTTATTCCCAGTGAACGATTCGATATTCAAGCATTTTATTCTAGAATGAGTGAAGAATTTTCACCCCATGGTTTTGCCAAAGAATTTAACATTAGTCATGACTGGATGGACGACTATCGTGTTTTACGGTGCCCAAATATTGAACTTTCTGATCGATTTATGTTTTTCAGATCTTCTGTTGAAGAGTAGAAGTTAGAGCTTACAGCCTTCTTCTCGAATCTAAAAAGCGAGTCATTCTTAAGTTGCTGTTTAGTATAATAAATTGTAAGTGTAATGTATTCTGGAAGGATACCAATTGTGATATAAGTATAAGTTATTATATTAAGACGTGGACAATATTTTAAAGGATTAAGTTGACTACATTAGTTTTGATACTGACAGAGAAACAAGTGACTGAATGTATGTAAATGCATTATTCGTTTCGTGTTACAATCAGTTCAATAAATATGTTTTAAATTAAAATATCTCTGCTAATATGTCTGTCATATTTGATAAAATCAGACCATTTGTAAAGTAGTTAACCATAAACGCAAAAAAAACACCGATATTTATTAGAATTTAAGTGCAATATCTAGGCAAATAAGGAAAACTTACAAAAAGTTACAAATATAATATGAATAATTTATTTCGATAAATTTAAAAAAAAGTCATTACATTACACAACTGCAAACATTTTCTCACTTAATAACATACCAACGTCCTTTTACTTTGAGTTTGAGCAATAGTAATAATACGTTAAAACCCGATAAAAATCTTGGATGATAGGTTAATAAAGTAAGCTTAAAGGCGATTGCATTGAGAGACAAAAAATTGAATAAAAAAATGAAATCTTTTTGCTAAAATAATTCTGATAATTTAATTATGACTATGAAATGAGTTGAATTTTCATTTTATTTCCTTGGATGCAATGCCTGACGCTGACAATGAGCAGGTCTAGGACGCTGGGGCTGGATGAAGGACTTTTCACTTTCATTTGCTTAGGTTTAGGTTAGGGTAGATTATCCACCGTAGAAGCCGTAGATACCTTTTGCATGGCTTTTCATTTGCTTGAGTTAGGTTTAGGTAGGTTAGTTTTTTCTCAAAACAGGTAGCAAGCAATGTCATTGAGATTGAATGTTATTGTACGCTACACACACAGACTAGACAGGCGGAATTCGTTTCAGACAAGTTTTGCAAAAAGCTCGAGTAATAAAAGCCACGGAAGTTGATAAATAAATTAAATAAATTTTTACTAAAAAAAAGAAATCAAAGTTTCAAGTTTATTGTTTGTGCAATTTATTTATGCTTATGCATTTAAATTCAAACTTATTAGGGATGTTGGGATGTATAAAATGAATAACACCTATCATCAATTTATTAAACAAACACATCCATAAAATTTTGAGTTTATTTAAATTAAATACAAAATAAAGGAAACAAACTTTGAACTGTCAACTTATTGTGTATTGATTTTTTCACATGGCATTTTGCATTGCACTTTAAACTTTAAACGCCAAACAAAATAGTAAAAAAGCTAAAACAGGAACAAGATTCAAAATGGATTTTAAAGAACGTCTTATACGGAATGATATGCGTAACCTTGTTGAGAATGTGAGAGCAATATCCGAGGAACTTATCCTTTTACAAGAATTTGTTAAACACCAGTTTAGTAAGTACTACTCACTCCATTATATTTAATACGGGTAGAATCAATTTGATAAAATGTCTGTTTTAATCATGAAGATGAAAGTACAAGAATGTTGGTTACCGAATTTACCGAAAAACGAAATCCTTAATATTACGTTATTACGTATTTTACATGAATTAGAATTAAAACTTTTATATCTAAATTGCTCTTTTCCGTACATTAGACACAGAACTCCTCGAGTTCCTTCATACCAGAAAGGATCCAAGGAATGCTGCAGCAGCAGTAGCTTTAGAAGGTCCATCTCTGCCAAAGACCAAAGCTGAACGAATCAGCGTATGACTTTAGCCGGAAGAGAGATACTCGGAGTCGGAAGCACGTTTCAAGAAAAAAGCCAAAGATCGATGATGTTAACGATGAGGACGTTGAAGTATTTGCTTTGTATCCTCAGACTTGCAAAAAAACTGACAATGGAAACGCTGATGATATTGGCGATAGTGATGGTGAAGATTTCAAGCTCTCATCACCTTATGGTAAAAGAAACAAATCAAACAACGTGCAAAGCTAAAAGTCTCAAATCATATATGTTATGTTTAGTATTAATCTAGCTATTTTACATTGAACTTTTCTTTTATTGTAGTTGAAGAAAACGGTTCAACAAAGCGTGAGCCTGAGATTGATGAGGAATACGAGAGCAATCCCGAAAATCCTGCTGCTGATGACATTGGCGATGACGCCGATGACGACACCTTTTCAGATTATGATGAAGGTTATTGGTGAAGGTTATGAAGATGAAATAGGTTAATTTAAATTTATTATTACTAAAATCGTCTGGTTTAATTTTAGACTCTGACCCTGAATTTGTTCCTTCGTCATCAAAGTCATCAAGGACAAAACGGAACTCAAGTAAGTAAAAGCTGTTATTAAATTGAACAAGGGAACAATTATACAAAAAAATAATTAAATGTTTGCAGACAAGGCAAGCTTACTTTTCATTGCAACGTGGCAACGTATACTATTTTTTAAAAGGGCTTGCTACGGAAAAGTTATCATCGTTGAATATTTTTATCCAAATTCTAGGAAGGACAACTAACTTGAAAAAAATTGCAAAAAATAAGGAACCGGAACCGTCAGTAAAAGAGTTTTCAAGCAACACAAGTGTCACCTGCCCAATTTGTGAAGGCCCAGTACCAAACAGATTCAAATTAAAAGATCACCTTTCTGAGCATTCTGAAGCGGAAGCTATTGAAAATCTTGTATGCCAGATATGTTGTTTGAAGTACCCTGATAACGAAGTATACACTAGCCATATGGAAAAAGGGCATGAAAAGGATGCAGCATATCGTTGGACATGCAGCTACTGCGGAAAACATTGTAAAAAGAAGGGTCATCTTGTAACACATGAGAGAACTCATACTGGTGAGAAACCATTTAAATGTGAAGTTTGTAATAAAAAATTCACTCGTAATTGTCATCGAAAGGACCATCTTCGAAACATTCACAAAATAGTTACCTAATGAAATAATCCTATATATAATAATATGTTGTCGCCCATATCAATTTTCCGGACGAGTTAACTTGTCCTAGGACCGTTTAAACATCCTAGTACTATTAATACGTCCGTGAACTTTGCAGGCCATGTTGATTTTCAGGACAAAACCGCATTTGACCTAAATAACTTTTTTCAGAGTTGACCCACAGATTTTATTTTAATTTTATCTTAAAGATATTTAAACTCGAGTTATTAAAAGTATGTAATTATTTATTTTCTAGTATGGACAATATTTTTTTTATAGTTAATGATAAAATTGATAAATAATATTCATAGTATTATGTTGCATACTAATTTTTTTTCTGGAAAAGTAATAAATGAAAAGTTTTCAAATTGTTAAATATAATATGTCAGTAATAAATAAGTAATTCTAAATGCAAAATGTATCTTATGGTGCCCAGCCCATGTATCCGAAGAAGCCAACACTAGTTGAAGGGTTGAGTGATTGAGTGTAAACTCCGTGTTTTCTGGAGCCAAAGTAAAGTAAAGAATCATAGCATGCAGAGTAGTAGTGAGTAGTAGTATGCATGCAGTCTTGTTTTTTGTTTTGATATTAAAAAGTAAATGTAAAGGTGAAAGGATTGATTGAGTTTTGTTCTGTTTGATTTGGATTAGTTAACTGATTTATCAGTATATACACGTACTCATTCAGTACACTCAGTGGATTTCAATTATAAATGAAATCTATTTAGCACTTTACAATTTTAAAGTTAATCCTAAAAAGGAAAGTTTGTTTATCCAAGGAGGCAAGGACATTATTGTGTATTGTGTAATTGGAAATTTGAAGGAGAAAGCTAAAAGAAATGGAATTAAAAGACCGATTAATTCGTAGTGACATTCGTCATCTTGAAAATAGCCTTAAAGCTGTCTCTGAAGACCTTATCATTGTACAGGAATTTATTCAATGTGAATTCGGTAAGACTATCATTTTGAATTAGTCACCCGTCACCCGTTTATCTTTTATCTTGGGTTATGTTGTACGTTAGTTTGCATGCTTTTCAATATTTCAATCGCTTGGGTTAGGGTAGTTTAGTTAGTGATACCATTCTTGGAGATAAAGCCGATAGAGGCAATAAGCAAGTACCTTGACTAACACAAATCGTCCACCCCGAAGTCGAAAAAAAGGTTTGTGAATTAATTAGGGTAGGGGGTTTTATTTTGAATGCATATCACAAAACCATAAATAAAATCCATAATCGAAATTGCAATGTACTGCAACTGCAAGCACGTTGACGAGGTTGACATTGTCGCAAGGCAACTTTGAACGGGCTAGAGGATACAAATGTAAGCTTCGGCCATTCATTTCAGGTTTATTCAATCAATGTGCAATGATATTACGGTTTTGTTTCAAAGCTTCAGAATTTCTGGCCTTCCTTCGCTCCAGGGACCCAGATAAGGCCAAAAGTTTCTTGTCAAAAACCAGCACCACAACTGATAGTGATACCGCTGTGGATCATCCATCCCAAGCGAAACAGCAAAAGTTGAATGAACTAGGTTTTGATAAGACGATAGGTAATCGGAGGAACCCTCCAAGGCTACTAGGAATCAAAGACAACGAACCTAAAAATGAACGTGAAGTTGATGAAGTTGAAGTATTTGCTCTATATCCTCAAACGGAATATCAGGATGATGACAATGACAATGCTGATGACCAAGGTAAATATTATGAATACTTATTGGTTTAAAAATATTTAAAATAAATGAAACTTTAGTAGCAACTAAATTTAAAAGTTAATTTGGTTTTTTAAATAGACTATGAAGCAAGGCATAATTTGAAGCCAGATGATTCCAGCAATAGTGGCAATGAACAGGATGATACTGAGTATGATAATATAGCCTCAGTGAACAAACCTGATAGTGAAAATGAGAAAGGTTAGTTGTAAATTTAAAAAAAATCAATTAGGTAACCCATGATAAATTATGTACATACATTGTGATTTAGTTCTTTTTAAATTAATTCTTGTATTTACGTAGGTAATGCATCTGATTCAGATTTTGAACCACCGTCACCTATGAACTTGGAACAAGGAAGTTCAGGCTCGGGTAAAACATCAAATAATCAAGGTTACTAGATAAAACAAAATTAATCTTGAAAATTAATTTTTGAACAAAACTATTCTTGACTATGACATTTTTTGTGTGCTTGTATTGTAGGTAACAAACAGAAACGTAAATCACCTAAAAAAAACTTCACTAGCTAAAACTAAAAGAAGAAAGAAAGAACCTTTGATTGTAAAAATTAAAGAAGAGAAAGCAAGCGAGTGTCCAATTTGTATTGTGTCATTGCCAAGTCGGGCGGAATTAATGACGCACGTGTCGGAACACACTAAAGACGAAGCTATTGAGAATCAAGTGTGCCCTATATGCTGTCTCAAGTTTGTTAACGAACAAGTGTACTCGTCTCATATGGAAAAAGGTCATGAAAACATTGGAAAAAGTCGAGATCCACAATCACGAGTCTGTAGTTTTTGTAATAGACGTTGTGCAAGTATACAAAGACGAGTTGAACGTAAGTGTAAAACTTTGTATTTGAAACTATATCAAAACTCTAACAGGTATATGATAGAATTTAAAACTTTTTTAAATTTATTTTGAATTTCTTGCAACTAAAAGATGAGAGGACACATACCGGAGAAAAACCCTATAAATGTGCACTTTGTGATGAAACTTTCACCAGATTGGATAACCAATTACGACACATGAAAAGAAAGCATGATGCTTAAATGATTCTGGTTCTGTTTCCATTTTTTTAAATTGTGACTGAAGAGCTGGATCTTGACTGTCCTATTTTTATGTACTTAACTTATTTTCATAAATAATATTATGAGATGTTAAACAAATTTCTAACAAATTTACTATAAATAAATGCAGTAAAGATTGAAAACTATTCATTGTTTTGTTTGGCAATTGATTCTATTTGCGGATTTAACCTTATTATGTGAATAAATATTTTTTAGTTTATTCATGTTATTCTAGTTAGTATTTTCTGATTTAAACAGGAAGGAAGGTCAATATCATTCATTATTTTAAACTCCTGTCAAAAGATTATCTTTAATTTTAACAAAAATTGTTTATTAATTTGTAATATTTTCTAAATCATCTCAACAAAATTAATGAGACAGTATAATAACTTTATTTTGTTATTATACTATAAATTTTTAACATTTTTAGGACTCATTGCTTCAGAAGTCTAAATAAAGGTCAGGGCTGACATCAAACATTGTCTTTTTTTAGACTCTGACTGAACCCTTTTGCAGGCTACTATGGTCCCTCATTTTCATCGTACCTTATTTTCCTAGTACCCTATACTATATTCATAAATACCTTATTTCCTAGTATTGAGAAATGTACAAGGAAAGAGCAACCGGAATAAATTTTATCGCCTACCTATGTCCACTATAAGATACCCATCTTTTGGGTTGTGCATATAAAAAATCAATAAAAAACAGCCCTTCGTATTCTCACTATTCTCACAATATTGTCACTCGCCTACTAAAGAGAAAACAATGTTCCAGCAAAATAATTTCGAGAGAAATAATGAAGAAGAAAGTAAACATACGAGGGTTTACCCTCAAGAGATTTCTAATAGGGTTTTGCAGATAGAATTAGCTTTATTGAGTAAATTAAAACCAATTGAGATTCCACCACCAGTGAGTTATATTTATTCACCACTTGAGTATGCTTATGAACCTCATAGTAATTATGTTAGGAAATATTGTTGTGGAGTTAAGAAGCTTTTGTTCCTTGGTAAGTTTTTAATTATATTTGTAAATCTGTGAAGAAATAAATTGTTGTATTTCGGGGTGGGTTTAAAAACAGGAATGAACCCTGGACCTTGGGGAATGAGCCAAACAGGAATCCCATTCGGAGAGGTCAATCTCGTAAAAAACTGGTTGAATATTGAGGGAAGGGTTGGTAAACCTCGGATAGAACACCCTAGCAGGGTTGTTCAAGGATTTAATTGCCCAAGGTCAGAGGTTAGTGGACAGAGGTTTTGGAGCTATTTCAAGGATTTATGTGGGAGACCTGAGGTTCTTTTTAATCACGCTTATGTTCATAATTATTGTCCTTTGGCTTTTATCAAGGTTAGTCACTTTTAAAATGATTTTTCTTTAATTTAAATTATAATTTTAAAAAAATAATTTAATTAAATTTTTAGAATTTAAAAAATCGTTTTTTAGAAAATAATTATTGTTTCTTTAAAAATTACAGGACTCTGGGAGAAACGTAACCCCACCAGAATTAAAATCCCTTCAACGCAACACTATTTTTTCGTATTGTGACGAAGCTTTAATTGAAGTAATTAAATTGTTACAAGTTGAGATTGTAATTGGAGTTGGGAAATTTCCTCAACAAAGGACGATTCAAGCTTTACAATCTGCTGGGATTAGTGGGATTAGGGTTGAAGCTATACTTCATCCTTCACCTGTTAATCCTACGGCTAATAAAGGGTGGAGGGAGGTTGTACATCGACAATTGTGTGAGATGGGGGTTATGGGGCTTTTGACTTAGCATTTTTTTTGTTATTTTAGTTTAAAAAGTCTTCTAAATGTACATTACAGTGAATAATATTTGAATAATAAATGTAAAAAAGTTAATATGATATGACTTATTTTGACTAGAGACTTTATCGCTAATTCTAAATTCTAACATTTAAGTTTAAACTGGAAATCGAATTAATTATTAGGAATTCGTAAAATATCAATAAAAAAATCATAAATCAGTATTAGGACAAGTATTCTTTATACCTTCAATTTAAACCAGATACAATGTTTAATAAAACTCATTTACTCTGTATTAAATTTGTAATTTCATTTTACTAAACATTATAATCAAGTTTTAGTTTGAAGTTTAAGATGGAAAAAAATGCAACAATGCGACGCGTATTTTAAGTATTTCGACTTTTATTTTACAAGTGGATCACATTACTACTTTCATTATTACACAAACAGTATGTAAAAATGACAAATAAATAATATTGATAACATGCATGGTTAATCAATTACTGAGCGCAATAGCCCAACCAGAATGGGGCTGCATGGTAACTTCATTTTTTAAAACTTCTTGTCCCATATGACCTGCAAACATAGTTGATCTTACTTCAACTCCATTATTATCAATTTTTACAGGAACAGTAACAATTCCTGAAGTGAAATCATCTAATTCTATAACTGGCCATTGATTCCCATTTCCGACATATCCTCTCCATACTCCTTCGTTAGTAAAAATATTAAATACGGTAATCCAGCCATTAAGATATTCTCCAAAGTAGCCATCAGGTTCAATTCGACAAATATCTTCCCAAAAATCCCTATCAATTTTTCCAGATTTCGCCTCTATAAATTTGCTCATAACTGGTCGCAGTAAATTGGTCCATTTTTCAAGTCCATAATCTTTAAATTTTTCTATTCTTTCTGCAATATTTTTCCAATCTTCTAAAGTACCGAGTAGAGTGATTTCTGGAATTCCGCACCCAATTTCTGCACCGTAATCAAAATACTTTTGCAAAGTAGACATTAAAATCACAGAATTTGTGATAATGTCATCCAAAGTTGTTGTACTAAAATTAGGCAAAGTCCAACCCGCAACTTGATCATTGACTAAATTCTTGTGAATTTCTTTGACCATTTCATTTGCAAAAATATCATAAGAAGAGTCATATAAACCATGATCTAGACGAACTACTAATTCCTTTTTGCCTTCAAAGTTGACAAACTTTTTGCGTAAACTTTCTGCATTTGCATTGACATAGAATGAGAACTGGACCATGATTGCTGTCCAAATGTCATCTGGTCGTAAGACTAAGTTGTGATGATTTTTATAACACTCGACCACAGTATGAATAAATCCTTTGGAGAAATGCGTTTTATTACTAAACTGGCTATATTGAAGGATATCAGTTGCATTTGCTCTTACAAATTCGTCACTTAATGTCACAGGATGAGGCACTTTATCAAATTTACCCTTGATTAAATAAGTTTTTTTAACTTTTTCAGCCGTTTTATTCGAACTTTTAAAAGTTATTTCAGAATTGTTTTGAAATACAATATATTGTGGTGGATTTAATTCCGTGATTTTTAAACATTTTGAAGGACAATTAAACTCAAAAAGTATAAATAATACGCTTATGAAAATTAAATTCATTGTAGGGAAGATGTACAAAATTAGATGATTGCAATTTAAATTAACTCTGTTCAATGTAGATCAAAAAATATTTTTCTACTTATTATATACTCTGAATCTTAAAAGTTGCCTTGTAAAAATTATATTTTTAGGAAGAAATACCGGAAAACTCGTAAATATAACCCCGGAGGACTTTTAAAATATCCTTCCTTCCGTAAGAGTTAGAAGATTTTTGAGTCAGTAATTTTAAGCTTCTTAGTGCTAATGTTACAATTCTCAAACACTAACTCACCTTACTTTAAAATCATTTCATATCTGTCTTGTCTTATAGGTTTTACTTTACTGCATAAATAGTAAACGATAAAATAATAGAATAGGGCCTTTCCTGATGATTACGTCTTTTACGACGAAAATATGTTGATGATGCAGTGGTACTGATGCTGATACATAGCGATGACGCATTCTGACTTCCATTAATTATTTAATGAGTTGTATCCTTGCACGCTATGAAATTTGCATAAAAATGTTTATAGTTAATGTGTTCGTAAAAAATTAGTTTGAGTATTCATCTCATCAATATGACAAAAGCATGCAGTTGCAAGCATATTGAACTATTGTAACTATTCTTGCAAAATAAAATAAAAATAGAAAAATCTTGTTTGGTCACAAGAATGCTTTAACTTTGTACTGGCTGCTTTATTACAAAATTAAAAATTAGGGTAGGTTGGTAGCCTGAGTCACTAGGTCACTACATGTATAGCCGTTGATGGTGGTTCCTAGAATAAGGAAAAAAGGAAATGCATTACGAAGTAGAATTTGGTTGTTATAAATTTCGTGAATGACCATTCGTACATCCAATTTTTAGTATTATTATTAGTGACAACGGTGGCAACGGCAACTCACAATTGGCTTACAATCAATTATTTAAGAAAAAAATTAAAAGTTGTATGGACTCAAAAATGATTATTTTCCTTACGTTTCATGGGACTGAAAGCTATCTCATGTCGTGTAGACAAATTATAAACGTCTTGTTTTGCCTTTTTCAAAAATGTTAAAACATGTTGGGTTTCTCAGAAATGTTTAAAGGAAACTAAGATAAAATTTTGCCATTATAGTTCAGAAAGATTATTTTTTTGGTTTTTATTATGAAGCATTTACACGGATGTGCTTTTTTATCATACCATACCATTTGTAAAAGGATTTTACGACGACTGTAGATGTTAGGTGAGGACTTTTTATCACAATAGAAGCTACTTTACTTGTACTAGTACTATTCTTATCATCATTAATTAAGGAGCCTCATGCAAAGACGAACATAGCAAAATCAATAATCAAGCATGTGTTTGTCTTATTCGAACATAACTTTTATTATTCAAGAATTTTCATTGAACTAAATACATTCTAATAAACTCACACGTATCACAAGATTATTAGTAATAATACAATTATTCTGTTTGCATTGATTTTTTAATGGTCAAAAATAGGACGTTGAAAGAGCAATAAAACTTATCTCTTAAAAGTACCATTTTTAATATTTTTTAATAATAAAGAATGACAGGAAGAGAATAAAAGAAGTTTTTCTGTTTCTAGATCGTCATCATGCACTCTGCACTTAAAAATATCTTCAGAGTAAAAAAAGTATAAAATAATAATTAGCAAAACGCAATTAAGAATTATAATTTTTACAAATTATCGACGGCAGAAATAACAGTAAGGTCAAGGCCAATGAGTTCCAATTAAAAGCGTTCCATCATCTATATTCAAATCACTGTTTGGTCCATCAATCACACATCTCTGATCTGCAGGTGAATTTCAATAGCAAATGGGCTACGAATTGTGTCCTAAAGCCTACTTCCTACATCAAAGGGGAAAAAGATAGTGTTACTTAATAATATTTAAAACTTACTAAATATACGATTATATCTATTTTATACGAATAAATATCTAACAAAACTAGTAGTTTCCTTCAATATATAGCCAAATTACTCTACATCTACATTATTATTTAATTTCATATCAACAATAAACCAACTAAATACAGCTGCAGTTTAATTGGAAAAAAGATTATATACCAGTTACCACATACTTATTACCAAAGCGTGTCATTAAGGCTTTAAATAAGTTTATCTTATTAATTACTCGATTACTCTAAGTTATACTAAGCTTTGCTATTTTTAATAAATACTTGTTTATGTCTATGTATAATAGAATCATACTTGACGCTTCTATTCCACCGATTTATTAATTAGCAATACGATATGTGCGTTTATATCAGTCACAGGTTTTATAAGTTGTATTTCGAAAACTATAATTGATATGATATACTTTATTCAATATAAATAAAAAATTACAAAACCGCTATTTACTTCCAAGGTGCTCGATTAGTACTGCTTCGAACGCTTCGGTTAGAGCCTCCCGACTGACTAACATTTGCAATACTTGAGCGTGGATTTGTTAAAGTTCGTGAATTGTTTGCCTTAGTAGTAGGTGAGGAACTCTGACTAAGCCAAGAATTCTGTCGACTTGAGCTTGTCGATGGAACAAGAAAAGTATCCGAACTCCAACCTGAGCTGCGACTTGTTTCTTGGGCATAGTAAGATGATGCAGTATTAGTACTTCGAGCTGAATCTGAAGCTGATTTGCTGTACTTATTTCCGTTTTGATCGAAGTTAGCTAAATGTTCAGAAATTGATTCGATTTGTGAAATGAATTTGAAAAATAAAGAAACCCATGAAAACTTACAAATAGCAGATGAAGTACGACTCGTTGATACACCCTTGGCCTTTGGAGCTGCTTTTTCAGGTTTTTCGTTCCAGTAGCTCATGCGGCGTCTCTTCGGGCTAAGATTATAGCTTGACACCGCTTTAGGTTTGACACTGTGAGACCCTCCTGATTGGATACCACTAGGTTTTACAGACTTTCTAGACTTTCTGGAAGTTTGATTGTCTTTTTTTGTTGGAGATCGGCCACTGAAATCAGTAACGTTAACAAGTTATACTCCTAATTAATACAAAAGATAGATGCTGGTGATTCGGTGTTCTGAATGTAAGAGGAAAATTACTTACAGCGTAAGTCTTCGTTCAATACTTTTCAAAGTTGCGTTAGAAATGCCCTTTTTTGTAGGGGACACGGGTTGATGCCGACTAAGCACATTTTTCAAAGCTTTGGCTCTTATTTTTTCACGGTCGTTTGCAATAATAGCCATGCGTTCTTTAACAGAGAGTTTGAAAAACACATCATGAAACGATGAACAAGCACCAGTAAGCTGTAAAAATAAAAGTTCAATAGTAATTACTAATTAATGTATTTAAATTGTATTAAGATTCCAGTTTCTCACTAATTCTTAATACCTGTTGTAAAAGACGTCTGTGTAATTCCTCATCCTGTGACTTAACCTGAAATCCTTTATCGGATGGAGAAAATTCTTCATAAAGATTAAGCAATAACTCAACTGTGTCTTTCACTGTTTGGATAATAATTTGGATTTTCTCCGAGTGCAAAAGTCTTCGAGTTAGATATCCTTTCACAGCTGCTGTTAATCTTTCGAATTTCGGTTTCATTGTAGGGCTGTAAGCCTATGGTATAAACAAAGAAACACATTTATCAGTTAGAATCCAAAAATCTAAGTAATATTTTGAAAGAAATTACAAAAAGTTAGCGTTAGTACTGACCCTAGGGGGGATCTTCAGAGGGGGCATTGGTCTATCAAGTGGATCAGGAAATACTAATCCTTTCAATAAAGGTGATCTAGCATCTGGTGGATATTTAAACAAAGCAGGGTTCATTTTTTGCATTTTCTGTTGCAGTTTTGAAAGCTGTACATTTCCAAGTTGCTCTGGAGGAGCAGCTGGAGTTTCAGGAGCTCTTTGGTGATATTTGTCATAATTGCTACTAGATATAACACTACTAGCTTCGGATCTATCTGCTGACAAGAGATTTTCAGATTTCGGATCATGTTTAGTTGGAGTGTCATTTGCAATATAATAATTTCGCAAGTTAGAAGTGTCTGCCAGGACCACTGGAGAAGGTGCCGGTGCAGTAGTCATTGTAGTAGCCGTGTTGTTGTTTACTATACTGATTTCGTTTTTTTGTTTTTCAGCAATTAAGTCATTTAAAAGTTTGATCTTTTCTCTTTCAAACTCTTCTTGCATTTTTAGTGCTTGTAGCTTGTAAGCTTCCATCAGACTATCAAGTTGCTTCTGGTGCTGATCTTGAATCTTGTTGAGTACTTCTGCAACCTGTGGCACTGAACTTGTTCCATCCGCAAGATCTTCTTTATCCGTTAAAGTTAGTTCCTCAAGATATCGTTCCAAATGTGCCTTTTTTCCTTTGCCTAAATTAAGTTGCTGGAGCTTCGCCAAAGTCATTTGCACTTTGTTCATTTTAGCATCTAATTCCCCACAAGTTGGCGTAGATCCCTGCAGTTCTAATCTAGTCTCTTGAGCTTTTGCAGGAGTATTTTCCACTGATGGAATTCCAACTGAGCTTGCTACGGAGTGAATAGGGGCCAAAGTCTGAGAGTACATGTTGCCATCAAACGTCGATGAGGAACTCGCAGCGAGTAAGGCAGCACTAGGTTCTATAAGTGTATACGACAGTTTCCGAACGTGTTTCTTTCTCTCCATTGAATCCATTCGATTTTCTTTATCACTTCCAGACTCACTTTCAGTCTGTGTTTCTGGTTCTTCAATTTGAGACAAATCAACTTTAACAGCTGATCCAGGTATTTCTTTTGTCAACACAAAATCAAAATCTGGATCAGTAACATTAGTAGGGAGTTCTTTTTTCGAAGGTGGAGTCGATTCAGGTGATGAGAAATATTTTGACTTTCTAGAGGCTTTAGCAGTGCTTCGAGGACTTATTCGTTCTTTAGACAAAGCTAATGCTGTAGCAGCAAAGTTAGTGTTGATTGTAAATGTCGGGCTTTGTTCAGAAACTCTAGTCTTAACATTTGCAGACTCATCCTCAGCAGAATCTGGCACTACGTTCGGAAAAAACCGAGGGGTTGCTGTCAAAGATGATGATCCACTAGAATTAATATTCCCTGTGGGTGTGCCGGTGACAGTGGTGCTCAAGTATTTAGATAAACTTGTACTCGATGTTCCTGTGGTTTTATGTGTATCTTCCTCGGATATAGGGGACTGGTCAATTTCATCATCATTAGTATCAAAATATCGGGCTCTACGCTTTCGCTTGAATACAAAATCGTCCAGTTGAGGGTTCCGTATTACTGTTCTTGGTTCACTAACCGGAGGTTCGTTTTCCTTATCTAGTTCTTCTACCTCACCTTCTGATCTTACAGCTTCACCGTCGTCGTAAGCCAAATCTTGTTTACTATCCCGTTTTGACAAACTGGTTTTGATAATGAATGTCCCTGTACTGGAAGCTGCTGATGCAAAATTATCTCCACTATCGCTTTCACTGTCTGTTACTTGAACATCTTCTAAATTAGCTACGTCACCGTCACCGTCCTCGTCCTGTGAAGAGTTTGACGTAGATACCGGTAGATTTATTTCTCTTACGAACTGGTCTTCATTTAATCTTACTGATTGCGGCATTTGGGGTATGTTTTCTTTATTCGCCTCATTGCAAAATTCATAAACTTGTGAAGTTTTTTCTTCTTCTAGCCTCCTACCAGAGTTGAAAGGTGTTGATGCCATACCGGTAACAGGTGAAAAGTTAGATAGGGAGGAGCCCGTATTAGGTCTCGAATCATCGTTGGGTTTTATGATTGCCTTCATATTGAACAAACGCTTATTTCTTTCTCGTTCAACTGCGATTTCTCGGTACCGTCTCATCTCAGCTCGATTGGCCTCAGTCATCTATACAAAATGCGTAATAAATAACAAAGAATTACATACAATGTTCATTAATATCAATATGAATCTCATCCTCGGTTCAAACTTACAATTGGAGGTAAGATAGGAGCTCCATCGATAGTAATACATGAGACATAAGTCTCCTCAACTCCCAAAGAGGATGTAGTTGTGTCCATTTTCTATCAGTCTTGGATACGGATTGAAGGTACGCGACAGGTGACAGGATTTCTAAACGACAAGAAATATTCCATAAATTCAAAAAAAGAGTGCATTATTACGATATACGAACACAACTACTTTTAAACTGTCAGTAATTAATAATTTGTAATTAATTAATCACGTTACAATAAATCTGGAAAGTCAATGAATTAAACAAAAATATTCTGTATTCGGCTTAATCAAATAAACTACCTGTCACCAGTAAATCCAAAATCCTGCAAATAATATTATTTCAAATCACAAATTGTGAATTGCTTTTGCTTGAGTCGTTCAGTCGTTTCTGTGTAAATGCGCTTTCTCGCCAAGTGAACTGTACTCTGAGCTGAAAGTCTGAATTAAATGAAAGTAAACAAACAAACTGGTATTTTAATGCAATTTAACGAAAACCAACATAAAATAACAACTGAACTGATTCAGTCCAGTCGCTCGAGTCGCAGAAAGTTCAATGGTGTAAAGAAACTGAAAAATCTCTTCAGACTGCAACTGCAAGTTGTCAAGAGATTAATTAACATTTAAATCAACTGACAACGGATCACTCAGCCAGCACCCGCCTTTGTTTTGTCAATACCAACTTGGAATTGGGGCAACTGGACATTTCCACAGTCCACACTAGCATTAGCAATATCAGCAGATGAAAAGCATTGAAAATGAAATGCTATAATAGTACCTTTTAAACTTTTTAAGATAAATTACAATTTTACTATGAAACGTAGGGTAATATATGTTTGAGTATGATTAATATTCTAGACTTAAAAACTGCTAAAAACCAAGTCCTTGTATACCGTAAATCTCGAAATAATACCCCCTTGTATTTAAACTCCTATTCTTAATTACTCCACAAATAACCCTTAAAAAACCCTCATAATGTATGTAAATTGGATTTATTTACTGTTTTTATATTTAAAATACAATTTACATTTATTCCCTTATTACCTTTGACCCTTTTCGGAGTGTTAAAATAAAACCTCTCTGGATTCTAAATCAAGAAAAGGGACAGGACATAAACATACTTAAAAATAAACCCCTTTTGTAAGAGATTTATTAAATACCCTCTCCGGGTTTTTTATTTCTTTCATTATCATTATGCCCTTTTATAAATTATAATGGAAGATGCAACCAGTCTTTGTTTTCATTTCATAAGTCAGAAATGCCAGAAAAGCATAATATTATGTAATTTTATGTGTTTTCCTGGCTCTCCGACCGCCAAGTTTGCACAAAACTAAATCTTTGTCCACACAGACAGACACACAAATGAGTCCAATCCAAATGCTTTTGCTAAAACTTTGCAAACCCAAATTTGAGTAATATTGATTTGATTTGATAGTATGCATTATTAATTAGTTCCAGAAAAGTATATTATATTCTAGCGTCTTAAGAAAACTCATCAGTATCCAGTTATGCAATTTTCTTTTTGGAAGAAAGTATTATTATTAGGAACTTTAGGTTTCTTAGTTTATTTTTTTATAGGAAAAAAAGAAAAACCAAAAGCATCTGAACTGATTCAACGAGTTATAAATTATAGCAAGTTTTTAGATGAGACAGTACTAGAGGTAAGGTGCGACCTTGTCTGATTGTTGTATTTATGCCATAATGGATTAAACAATGTACAAGATAAAGTACAAGCAGAAATGTATTTTAAACTCTGAAATATATCTTAAATTCAACAGATTGAAAAACATTTAGAGGAAGATCCATTTGATAAATTAGTTGCTGAAAAAGTAAAACCAGCAGCATACAGACTTGCAAGTGTTCGGAAACAAATTGAGATTTATGAAAAAATGGACAGGACCCATGGGATACCTTATGAGTTTATGAATAAGTCAATGATAATTGTGGAAGAAACTGCAAAAGAATTGGATGGTTGGGAGAAAGAGGTAAAAAATATTGCAAAAATTTGCAAGATTATTCGAGTATTTTTAACATGTTTCTTATTGGTTCGCAGTACCGATTGTCATTAAAAAGAATTCAAAGAACGTGGCCAAGAATATTCGAAAAAGTGCAAGAATGCCGTGAGGAACTTGGATTTATAGACAAGGATGAAAGTTTTGAGGTTTTAAATGCTTTTCAAATTCATTTTCAACCAATGGATTATGAAGATCCTGTGTTTGTTAGAAAACAAAAATATGCAAAAACGAATCCAATGTCTTTACAAGACATTTTGCAAGTTGTGGAGTATGAATTGCTACCTTTGATTATAAAGTTTGAGAAGATTAAGGTGTGAAAATGGCTAGAAAAGGATTTTTATCTGATTATGTTTTGAATTTAATTTGAACATTATTAATGTTAGATTTCGGATAATCAATCACCCCAATTGGACCGGACGACAGATATTGTTAATCTAAAGCTTTTAGAAACCTTGCAAGAGTTAATGGAACACCTAGGGATATATGGAGCTTATTATGAAACAGTAGGAAAGTATTGGCTTGATACTTTTGCTGAAATTGACAAGAAATGTAGCAGAGCTGCGGAAGTAATAGTAAGCTCAAGGATTAATTATATAAGAATTTTTAAATGGAAAATTTGAAATCATATTTAAGTATGTTTTAATGACTATTTGATTAATTATTAGGGCGAATCATCTAAAAGAAGATATGAAGATATAGCAAGTGGAATCGATATAGAAATTGCAGTTTTAAGGGAAAAGATCAAAAATTTAAAATATCCCAAAACTAAAAAGTCTCCGGACGAGCTTTAATTCTACACACGTTTCAAACTGTACTTACGACACTAAAACCGTAATATCATGTCAGCTTGCGGAAAATTACACCTACTTGCATATTCTAAGAATTCAGCAAACCCCAATCAAGAGAACATTTAATACAAACAAACATCGAAATATTATATCACTTTCTGCTAGTAGCTACATTACAATGCCACAAACTAGTAACATAATTTATATGCGATGCTTGTGAATATGTAGAATCCAATAAAATCTTACGGATTAAAAGTATAAGAGAAATAACTATCATTTATTTGTTGTGTTGTTAATGAAATGCCAAATATTCATATTTAATTTATTTAGTTAGAATTGAACAACATTTTTAAAAGATGGAAAAAATCGAAGGTATTACAATTACGTATACAAGTCTTCCAGTACAAAAATTATGTTAAATAATGTAGATAAGTAAATAATAGTAATCGTACATCGATAGACGATTTAGACGATATAATACTATGTTGTTCTTTTTGGGGGATTTAGCGTTTTCGGCGAATTTAGATAAAATGAAAATACACTTGTTTCACTCAGGGTCCAATGAAACCTGAGGTAGTGGCATTACACTAAGTCTTAAGACAAATTCTAAAATGTACATTTGTAATCTTATTTCGGGTGGATTATTTGTCACGTAGAATCCAGGAACTCCGGCCTTTTCAAGCATCACTTGTTGATCACTGACCTTTTGATCAAGTTGCATAGCTATCTTCATATCATTCTGCTTTACTTCTAGTTTCTGACGGGCTAGTAATCTTTGTCGCTCTTTCTCAAAGGTTGGTTGAGTACCACGATTTTGTTTTAGTCGTTCCCTGTCCACTAGGAACATTAAAACAAAACATTAAAATTGGTTTGACCTTCGCTTTGATAAGAACTATACAAAAAAGGACAAACATGTCTTTGTTAATATTTCTTACGTCTGTGAGTTTCATTAAGCTTAAGTCTAGTTTGAAAAAGGTGTTTCTCGGTAACATCCTGTATTTCCTTGAGTCCTTTAACGATTTCAAAAATTGTGTCGTGAAGCAAACAATTAGCTAGGCCACTAAGGAGTTCGTAGTTAATCCGCTGCTGGTATTTACTAAAAAAATATACGTAGTAAAGAATTTAAATATTTGCCTTTACACTTTATTGTTTGCTGTTTGCAAATGTGCAGCTGACAACTCACAGTCACAACTCAACCCTGATTACACTAGAAACTCTTCTGAATTGATTTGAACATGCTTAAAAATCTTATTTTTAAATGAATAATATAATAAAACTGACGATTTAACTTACGACGGTAATTCCCGAGCCATAATTTGCAACTTATCCAAAATAAAATACAATCTATTCTGCAATTGTTGCGCTTTCTCTACACCATTCGACATCTTGAAGTCCAGAGAATAACTCAATTAAAACCCGAATTACGTAATCAATTCACGTACACACTGATATCACTGATGATGTGATATCCAAGATTCACTAATTTAATTTTAGAAACAAAACTACGAACAAACTTTTTTTTA